>JADWQK010001745.1:600000-800051 GCA_017933935.1 Sesamia nonagrioides | reverse complement strand
CCATCATTGCGGCAGCGAAGGCCATCCATGTGGGACCCCCGGCGGATGGAGTGGCAGAATTGCGGGCGGAGATCGCCCACTTGACAGCCATCATGGAGCTCCTCCGAAAGGAGAACGAGGAGCTCCGAGCGGACCTGGCCGTGCTGCGAGCTGGCAGCCGCCGGGAGGTGCCACAGGAGGGGGCGCCACAAGGGCGGAGTGGGCACACGCCGGCCGAGGATCCAGGCCTGACCCTGGTGCTAAAGGAGCTGGCCGCCTTCCGGAGTAGGTTTTCGGCTCTGGAGGCCGTTGTTCTGCGCCCCCCGCTTGCGGCTAGCCGGCCAGCCTCAGGCCAGCGGAAGGCAGTAACCTACGCTGCTGCCGCAGCCACTAATGCCACAGCTGCAGGGAAGAAGGCCAAGAGTTCACCTTCACAGGCTCAAGCTGCGAAGGCCACAGTCCCTGCAGCAAAAAGGCAGCCTCCTCCACCTCCTACAACCCCTGCAGCCGATGCCGCCTGGCAGGTAGCAGGGGAGAAGGAAAAGGCGGCTAAGGCTGCAAGAGCGGCTAGAAAGCGGCTGCGGCGGAAGGAGCGCAGCGCCGCGGCTAGGATTCGTGCCCCGAAATCCGCAGCTGTAGTGATAACACTACAGCCGGAAGCGGAAAAGAAGGGCACGTCCTACCGCGACGTGCTCAATAAGGCGATGGAAGCGGTGAACCTCCAGGAGATCGGAGTCACCTCGGGCATTAAGATGAGGATCACCGCGACCGGAGCCCGCTTGATTGAGGTTCGTGGTGAGGCTAGTGGCCCGACTGCAGACGCTCTGGCTGAAAAGCTAAGGGCGTCCTTAGATGAGGTCGAGGCCAAAGTTTCCAGACCCACTAAGTGCGCTGACTTGCGCATCTTGGGTCTGGACGATACGGCGACAAAGGAGAGACTGGTGGCCGCCATTGTCGGGGCTGGGGGATGTTCTGCCGAACAGATTAGAGTGGGCACCCTCCGCCCTGACCGCACGGGGTTACAAACTGCTACGGTGAGCTGCCCCGTATCGGCGGCCGAGAAAATTGTCGGAGAGGGCCGAAGACTTCTGGTGGGCTGGGTTTCAGCGCAGGTGAAACTGCTGGAACCCAGACCTCTGAGGTGCTACCGCTGCCATGTGGGCCACCACGTGGGAGTAAAATGCACCTCGGAGGTGGACCGCAGCGGTCTCTGCTTCCGCTGCGGTCAGCCCGGTCACAAGGCCGGCCCGTGTGAAGCCACTCCGCACTGCTCAGTTTGTGCGGCAGCTGGTAAGCCGGCCGAGCACCGGGCTGGGAGTAGAGCCTGCGCCCCACCCACCAGAAGCAAAGCCAAGGGCCGGGTTAGGCCCTCCGCCACTACCGCCGTCGTCGCCGCAACCGCGGCCTCTGCCGCCGCCGCTTCCAGCAACGCCGTTGCTGTCGTCGCCGCCGCTGTCACCGCGGCTGAGCCCTTACAAGGGCCTCGGGAGGAGGCTGTTATGGAGTGCCAATAAATGCCCCCATTACGCCTCCTCCAGGCGAACATCAACCACTGCGCCTCCGCTCAGGACCTTTTGCTCCAGAGCATGGCGCAGTGGTTGATTAACATCGCTGTGGTCGCTGAGCCGTACTTTGTCCCACCCAGGGAAGACTGGGTGGAGGACCTCAACGGCTCAGTGGCCCTAATTTCGTCGGCCGCCGCCGGTACCCCGTCGCCCGAGGCCATCAAGAGAGGACGGGGTTGCGTAGCAGCACGGTTCGGGGAGATAGTCGTGGTGGGGGTATACTTCTCCCCGAGCCGAACTCTTGCCGAATTCCACAACTCCCTTGCGGAGTTAAGAGTCGTCGTCGTAGGGTGTCGATCCCTCCCCGTGCTCGTCCTCGGGGACTTCAATGCCAAAAATCTGGTTTGGGGTTCCCGACTTACAGACACACGGGGCAGGATGGTGGAGGACTGGGCTCTGGAGACAGGCCTGGTCGTCCTAAACCGGGGTTCGGTCCCAACCTGTGTGCGGATGCGGGGTGAATCAGTGGTGGACATATCGTTCGCCAGCCCCGCTCTGTCGCCACATGTCCTTGACTGGCGGGTCATGGAGGGGGTGGAGACCTACTCAGACCACCGGTATATCCGGTTTGACGTCTCCGCCCAGACCTCTAGCGCGCCGGTCCGACCGGCCCCGGGTGGTCCGCGGTGGGCGCTGAAGCAGCTTGACCGGGAGCTCCTCCTGGAAGCTTCGATCGTGCAGGCCTGGGTGTCACCACCAGACAGGCCTGCTGACACAAACAACGAGGCGGAGTGGTTCCGGGAGGCCATGTCCGATATATGCGACGTGGCAATGCCCCGAGTCAAGCCCGGACGCGCTCGCCGTCAGGTGTACTGGTGGTCGCCGGAGCTTACGTCTTTGCGCAAGGCGTGCGTGGCTGCGCGACATCGGTACACCAGACATCGCAGGCTCCGTATTCGTCCACCGAATACGGAGGCCATACAGGCGGAGCTTTACGAGGGATACAGAGTGGCGAAGACCGCCCTCCGAGTGGAGATCCAGCGGGCCAAAGGGCTGGCCCGTGAGGAGTTGCTGGGGACTCTGAACAGAGACCCGTGGGGATGCCCCTACAAAATGGTGCGGAATAAACTCCGCCCATGGGCTCCCCCGCTGACGCAGAGTCTCCGGCCTCAGCTCGTGGAGGACGTGGTGAGCGCTCTGTTTCCCTCACGAGGGGAACATACCCCTCCTCCCATGGCTCCGACTCCTGCGATGCCTGATGCGGACCACACCAACGATGACGATGACGCTCCAGAAGTGACCGAGGTAGAGTTAAGAGCGGCGGTACGTAGGCTGAATGCCAAAAATACCGCCCCAGGACCCGACGGCTTACCTGGAAAGGCCTGGGTCCTGGCCTTAGGGGCCCTCGGGCCTCGACTACGGGGGCTACTAAGCGCATGTTTGGAGAGGGGCCAGTTCCCACTTCGCTGGAAGACGGGGAAACTGGTCCTCATAAAGAAGCCAGGGCGCCCTGCGGACTCTCCGTCCGCTTACCGGCCCATTGTGCTGCTTGACGAGGTGGGCAAGCTCTTCGAAAGAGTCATTGTAGACCGCCTCGTCGGGCAACTTAGGCGAGCGGGCCCGGATTTGGCGGAGAGCCAGTTTGGCTTCCGCAGGGGGCGCTCAACAGTAGACGCCATCATGCGCGTGCGAGCCCTCACGACAGGGGATGCTGTGGCCCGGGGTGGGGTTGTCTTGGCGGTGTCTCTAGACATCGCCAACGCCTTCAACACCCTTCCCTGGAGTTGCATCAGGGAGGCATTCCGGTATCACCGGATGCCGACCTATCTCTGTCGAGTCGTCGAGGCCTATCTGACGGATAGGGCCATAATTTACCCCGGTCACCAAGGAGTGTGGAATCGGCGAGAGATGTCGTGCGGTGTTCCACAGGGATCGGTCTTGGGACCGCATCTGTGGAACATCGGGTACGACTGGGTGCTGCGCGCTGACCTCCCTATCGGCGTCAGTGTAGTCTGTTACGCTGACGACACGCCAGTCCTGGCAGAAGGGAGGTCGCACCAGGCGGCGGCTGACGCAGCGACCCTCGGGGTTGCGACAATCGTCAACAGGATCCGGCAATTGGGACTCGAGGTGGCCCTGCAGAAGTCCGAGGCCATGTGCTTTCATGGTCCTCGGAATGCGCCACCGTCGGGTTCCCACATAACGGTAGGGGGGGTTCACATCGGCGTCGGGTCGACGATGAAGTACCTGGGACTTGTCCTCGACAGCCGGTGGAACTTCGAGGAGCACTTCCGACGTTTGGCTCCCAGGCTGGAACGGGCCGGGGCTGCCCTAAGGCGGCCCCTCCCCAATCTAGGGGGACCAAACGCCTCCTGCCGGAGGCTCTACGCGGGGGCCGTGCGGTCCATGGCCCTTTATGGGGCACCGGTGTGGGCGCGGTCGTTAAGGAAGCGACCAGCCCGATGCCTGACCGCGTCCCGGAGGGTCATGGCCATTCGGCTGATCCGGGGATACCGCACGGTCTCCGCTGAGGCGGCGAGCCTCCTTGCCGGATTACCGCCATGGGATCTGGAGGCCAAAGTCCTCGCCCACATATGGGAGTGGCGAGAGGAGGCAAAACGCCGGGGTATAACTCCGCTGCCGCGAGAAATCGCGGTACGACGGACAGAGCTCCGGCGGGATCTCATGGCGATATGGAGAATGCGATTGTCGCAACCTAGTGCTGGGCACGCCACAATAGCGGCGGTAAGTCCCCTCTTTGAGGAGTGGCTAGAGAGGCGCCACGGCGCCCTCACCTTCCGCCTGACGCAGGTCCTCACCGGACACGGTTGTTTCGGCAGGTTCCTGTTCCGCATAAGGCGGGAGGAAACGCCAGGGTGTCACCATTGTATGGATCGCCCTGAGGACACGGTGGAGCATACGGTGGAGGTCTGCCCGGCTTGGGTAGAGCACCGCCGTGTCTTCGTAGCGGCGATCGGCGGCGATCTCTCGCGTCCGACCCTGGTCCAGGCCATGGTCCGGAGCGAGAGCGCATGGCAGGCCGTCACCTCCTTCTGCGAAGCAGTGATGCTGGCAAAGGAGGAGGCGGAGCGCGTGAGGCAACGGGAATCCCAGCGCCCTCACGCCACTAGCCGCCGCAGGAGCCGCCCTGGTCGGGAGATGACACCAAACTCCCAGCCACCGTAGGCGCGGGCCTGCGGGCGGTGAGCAGTGGGCAGCTCGCCGCTCGGTAAGGACCAGGCCCGAGTCGACGGCGCGTCGTGTTTCACGCGCGCCTCAAAGAGATGTCAGCACATCGTGACGGGGGCCACGAAGACCGATGCCTCCTGGGTCAGGGTTGCGGGTTGGTTAAAAAAGAAACCGTGGCCCTGGCCGTTGCACAGGCAAGTAAAGAAACACGGGTGGGTTTTAGTCAGTAAAAGTCTGACACGCCCTTCCGCTCTGCCCAGAGCGGAAGAAGTCATTTGATGATTTCCCATCCAAACAAAAAAAAAAAAAAAAAAAAAAAAAAAAAAAAAAAAAAAAAAAAAATACTTACCACAACTGGCATGAAGAATTAAAAACAATGTATAATCAATACTGGCTATTAACCATTTTTCCTACACTAAGGTAAAATCAATGAATACCGGAATTTATTTCTCCTTCAGTTTGACTTCTATGAGTGAATACCTACTATTTTATCTGTACCTGGGTTCACACAGGGGCTATCTTAACTTAAAAAAAGAAGGCTAATCTTCCTGCAATGTATTTTGTACCTTCTTATCGGCGAAACTTGTTGTATAACATACTACGCGTCAATCTACACTCACTTTATTCACACGGGGCTGTCAGAAACCACAGAATGCCCTGTTAAGAACCTTCCATACTCCTTTTGCTACATTCACGTCCATACTTCTGAGAGGCAAGTCATGTAAATTTTAACACGTTCACAGTGTGATCTCAGTCTAAATCTGTCTAAAACAATTTCCTAATAGTTTCCTCATTGTTTTTATTAGCTTTGGACATTTGTTTTACTGAATTGAGACAGCAAATTCATTTTCATCGTTTAAAATTAAGAGAATTAGTTTTCTGATAAAACAAGCCCGCCGGTTAATAATAATAATAATAATAAGACTTTATTTGCCAGAATGTAGGTGTACAAAGTAGTATGATCTTAATATAAATATGGCCCAATTACATTCTACCATGACATATGGTGTGCAAATATTTAATTTTATAATACATTATAATTCATTGAAATTTATGCTGTCATATTACATCAGTTACCAATATGATTGCAAATACTACAAAAAAAAAAATTATCAAAATATTAAGAAAATGTCAGATTGTAGATAACGTCAGAAATTAAAATAATAATAGTAAATATAATATGTCATCTTGAATTTTTACAATATTCCATGTATTCGCCAATGTCATAAAAACAATTATCTAATAACCAACTTGTCAGCTTTTTCTTGAACATTGAGATAGGAAGTTCCTTAAATGAGTTAGGTAACTTGTTATATACCTGAATAGCACTGACATATACATTTCTTCTAAATATTTGTAATCTACATTGAGGTACATTTAATTCGTGTTTGTACTTATTTCGAGCTGAAGCCTTTTTTTTGCTCACTTCTGATTGCATGCGAAAATAGTGAGGATTTTGTCTTACTAACATACACAGTTCCTTAATGTACATGCAGGGCAATGGTAAAATGCCTAGTTTTTTAAATAAAGGTTTGCAGCTGTCCAAAAACCAGACGCCAGATATTGCCCTAACACACTTCTTTTGTACCCGAAATGCCATCAAAACCTCAACTGAATTGCCCCATAGTATCAGACCATATGACAACACAGATGATACGTATCCGTAATATGCAGTGACTGCTGCGGCTACGGACACTGTTGATCGAAGACGTTTTATTGCGTATACGAATTTGTCTAACTTATCACATACGTAATTGATGTGTGATTTCCAATTGCAGTTTTGATCCAATATTATGCCCAAGAATTTTGTTTCTACTACTTGCTCTATGACTCTGTCTTCATATTTTATATTAAGACTATGAAAGTTTGATTTATAAGTTTGAAATTGAATTAGTTTTGTTTTATTTATATTGATCTTTAAATTGTTGTTATTAAGCCAACTTATTATATCTTTTATTGCTTCATTAATTTCCTGTTCCAACCTATTTTTGTCATTACATTTTATTATTAGTGTCGTATCGTCAGCAAATAAGATTGTTTCGTGGCGAGTTGCGTTGGGAAGGTCATTAATATAGAGCAAAAATAAGAATGATCCCATCACGCTGCCTTGGGGTACTCCAACAGCATTAGTCTTATAGTTGGATGTATAATCTATTTTGTTTCCATCAATTACTTTTGATATCTGCACACATTGACGTCTTTCACTTAAGTATGATTTAAGCCAGTCATTCGCTTGGCCCCTTAATCCATATTTATCTGCTTTGGTTAGTAATAGTTTATGGTCAACAAAGTCAAAGGCCTTACTCATGTCTAAAAAGATTGCTACTACAGGTATGTTATCATTCATAGCCTCGGTTATTATTTTTATTAAATTAAAACAAGCTAAAGATGTGGTGCTATTTTTTCTAAATCCAAATTATTCTCGTTTCAGCAAATTATGCTTGTCCACATAGTCATATAGCCTTTTTAGCATTGTTTTTTCAACTATCTTCGATATTATTGGAATTAGGGTTATAGGTCTATAGTTCGCCATGTCAGATTTATCACCATTCTTAAAAATTGGTTTAACTATTGAATTCTTGAGTGTGCTTGGGAATTTACCTTCTAAGAACGACATATTAATTAAGTAGCTCAGTGGTTCACATAAGTTCTTAGCAGAAGCTTTTATAATTTTGGTGCTTATTTCGTCAAAACCGACAGACGCAGTATTATTTAGGTTTTGTATTATCCTGAACACTTCTACTGCATCAGTAGGATTTAGGAATATAGAATTATTCTGATTAATGTCCATAGTTCTATTTATAGCGTCTATATTATAAGTGAATTCATTATTATTTGTCAATTGGATATAGTAATTATTAAACATGTCACAAATATTTTGAGGGTCAATTACGTTGTTGGTTTTTGTTATAATTTGTTCTATGTCAATATTTGTTCGTACGTCACCAATTTTTTTATTGATAATCTCCCAAGTAGCCTTGCATTTGTTTTTCATGTTCTCTATATATTTTTTGTTGTGTATCTGTTGAGATTTGTTAATACAACGTTTAAGTATGCCACTATATTTTTTATACGTTTTTGTTAATTTGTTTTTGTTTGTTTTATTATAAATAGTTTTTAAATGTAAATAGCGTTTCCGTATACATGATTTTTTTAGACCTTTTGTCAGCCATAGAGTATTACTTCTTCCGGTCGACCTTTTTACCTTTTGAATGGGAAAACATAGTTTAAAAACAGTTGTAATATTTCATGAAATACCCTAAATGCATCTTCCATATTATCCATACTATAGACGTCAGAGAATGAAAGTGCAGAAATACATTCACAGAACTTTTGTATGTTGTCTTCATGATAGTCCCTTTTATACTCAAACCAACTTAGCACAGATTTGGGTTTATTAATCGTCACAGTCAGGGTTTGTCCTGTTTCATGATCAGACAGAGCCAGGTGATGAACTTCACCTTTAGCTTGTCCGAAATTGCTTGCAAATAAATCCAAACATGACTGTTTGCGTGTTGGTGTTTTTATATGCAATTTAATATTGAAATTTTTTAGTAACCCTAAGAGTTCTTGACAACTTTGGTTGCGAGTACTTTTGAAAAACATCATTAGGTATGTCACTATACTGTCTGTTTAGGGCATCTACTATTTGTATTTGGAATGGGTAAAATAACAAACAATTATAACACAAAATCAGATTTGAATATAGAACTTATAACTTTTATTGAAAACTGTTAAAAAGAGGGGACTCGAACGCTATAAGAGCGATTTTCATGTTCTGCATTCATTTGATTTTTTCGAAAACTATATTAATACAATTAATATGATATTTCAAAATAACCTATTTTTATTGCGATGTTCAGACGACTATTAGACAAAAGTGATAGATTTTGCCAAAAAAGAAAATAATAGAAGAATAGGCATACTTTTCTTCTAAATTTTGATATAATAAACAGCCTAAACTGCAACTGGCCCTTTCGCATTTTAAGGAGAGAGATTGGAAGCGGCGCGACGGCAAAAGTTTCTTCAAATACCTAATTATCAAATTCCGCGGCACTAGAAATGAAATGAAATGAAATTTATTAAAAAAAAACATAGAACAACAATAAATGTACAAAAAGTCTGTTTGTATAGTAATAAAAATCTTAATAATAACAATCGTAAAAGCTAGCTTACTGTAGTCTAATCTTTATATATATAATTCTGCTGTACGTGTGTATGTCATTGAACTCCACCTAAACGGCTTGACCGATTTTAATGAATTTTTCTGTATGCGTTTCAGTGGTGACCTGAATGGTTTAAATTCACAAATCAGCCCGGCAGATGGCGCTGATCGCTTAAAGACGCATGTGATCTCGGAAACGGCCCTAACGATTTCGCTGAAATTTAATATGCTGGGGTTTTCGGGGACGAGGAATCGATCTAGCTCAGTCTTATGTCTGGGGAAGCGCATGTTTTCGAGTTTTCTCTTTCGCAATATTTCACGCGTAATATGGGCGCTAATTTCGCGCAGCTTGACATAGCGGCTGTAGCGTAGTCGATAGTGGTATGGTCTACTCGCGATGGCTGGTGTTCCTTGGTTCAAACCCGGCCAATCACGAGTTTTTTTTTTTTAGACCAGTTTATACTTTTTTTAATTTTTGTAGTTACTTAAAAAGAAAATTGTACATAAGAACTAAAAGGGGAAAAAATAAAAAAAATATGTTAATTTTTTTTATTTAACTAAAATTGTACTTATTAACTAAAACACAAAAAATAAATAGAAATAAATAAATATTTAAGATTTTTTATTTAACTTAAAGAGACTGAAACAAGAGCTCCTAAAGGGCTGGTCCGATTTGAATGAAGTCTATGTATATAAATGAAAGTCGTGTTAGTTACTCTATTTATAACTCAAGAACCGCTTAACCAGTATGGCTCAAAATTGTTAGGGAGGTAGATAAGAACTGGGAAAAGGACAAATCACATAGGATACTTTTTATCCCGTTCCCGTTGTTCCCTTCGTTCCCGTGTGACGTGATTTAAGACATGGTATAACAAACGCAACTGACATGGAATAACAAAACAACTCAGTCAAAATATAAGTTAGCGGTTCATTTGCTAAAAATGGTACAAGCACACTGCTGCACTACTCAGCATATTAAAAAAAAAGTCTTTACTGGTTGAATGTTGATGCATTCATTTAAAGCAAGGAATATAAATACTCTCTGCTGGTTTAATTTTTTTAATAAAAACCCCAAAGCAAACTTCAACTTCAAAATTTCTAATATTGTATTGCTGTGCCATTTACCAATTCACTACATACTATAAAACAAAGTTACTTTCTCTTTCCCTATGTCCTTTTGTATGATTAAATCTTTAAAACTGCGAAACAGATTTTGATGAGGTTTTTTTTAATAGATAGAGTAATTAAAAAGAAACTTTTATATGTATAATAACATCCATTAAATTGTGGAGAAACACTATCCGTCGCCCACATGTGGGAGTGACGAGAGGAGGCATAACTCCGTTGCCGCGAAAAATCGCAGTACAGCAGACAGAGACATGGAAAGTGTGATTGTCGCAATCCAGCACTGAGCACGCCACAAACATCAAAATCCTCTCTTTGAGGAGTAGCTAGAGATGCGCCACGGCGTCCTCACCTTCCGACTGACGTAGGTCCTCACCGGAAACGGCTGTTTCGGGAGGTTCCTGTTCCGTATAAGGCGGGAGGAAACGCCAGGGTGACCACTGTGTGCATCGCCCTGAGGACACGGTGGAGCAAATGGTGGAGGTCTGCCCGGCTTGGGTAAAGCACAGCCGTGTCCTCGTGGTGGCGATCGGCTGCGACCTCTCGCGTCCGAACCTGGTCCGGGCCATAGTCCGGAGCAAGAGTGCATGGCAAGCTTCCACCTCCTTCTGTGAAGCAGTGATGCTGGCAAAGGAGGAGGCGGAGCGCGTGAGGGAGCGGAAATCCCACTACCCTCACGCCTCAAACCGCCGCAGGAAGCGCCCTGGTCAGGAGGCAACATCGGACTTCCGACCACCGTAGGCGCGGGCTTGCGGGTGGCGAGCGATAGGCAGCTAGCCTCCTGGTAAGAACCAGGCCCGGGTTGACGGCGCGTTGTGTTTCACACGCGCCTCAAAGAGATGTCAGCACACCTTGACGGGGTCCACGAGGGCTGGTCCACAGGGTTGCGGGTTGGTTAAAAAAGAAACCATGGCACTGGTCGTTGCATAGGCAAGTGAAGGAACACGGGTGGATTTTAGTCAATAAAAGTCTGACACGCTCTTCCGCTCCGCCCAGAGCGGGAGAGGTCATTTGATGATTTCCCATCCAAAACAAAAAAAAAAAGAACTGAAGAAGAGCAAGAAATTGCACTTGAAGAGCGCAGCCTTAGTATGGCTCGACTTCGTGCTTCTCACTCACCAGAGCAAAGGGAGGCAGCCCGTGAAACGGCTCGGTTGGCAATGCGAAATCGTCGAGCAAACCTCAGATATCAAGCGCTAGATAATTTACGAAGCACAAGAAGAAATTCATCAAATACTGATTTGAATCGGGCAGCGTTTCATTACGCATATAATATAGCGCAATGGCGTTCGCATTGGGCCAATGGATGTTGTTTGCGAGTATTGTAGCACATTAAAGATTTCCGGAGAACCGCCAGGATTGTGCTCCCAAATAAAGCATCATTGATATTATTATTTATTTATTTAAAATTATCCTAATTTAAAAAGTAGTCATGTGATATTGCCTTTAAGGCGGAACGACGTTCGCCGGGTCAGCTAGTACATAATATAAATCTAAAAAGTTACGATCTAAAACTAATGTTGGGACCATCCAAACTAGGTTTATTTAAACCCGCGTTTCAGGCTAATAAAGTCCCCTCCTAAGTCTTATATTATATGATCGATGGTAATATTTATGACAAACAAATTTAGGACTTAACTATGGTTCGTTAGGTAGGTACTTAGCTTATGGACCTACTAAAGATAGTCGTATGATAGAATAGACTAAGTACATAACAATGTTAAAAGGAGTTAACTTGGTAATTAGCAGAAATCTTCACAAACCTTCTAGATTTCTTTTTGCAGGTATGACTAGAATGCATGGTCTCAGGTTGTTTGAAATAGATACCGTGTGGATTTTAGTCAGTAAAAGTTTGACATGCCCTTCCGCTCCGCACAGAGCGGGTGTGGTCATTTTATGATTTCCCATCGGCGAAAAAGGCTATATATACTCATCATCATTATCTCAGCGTTAATCCCAGTCGCATCCGAAGCATTTTCAGCTTTGGAGTCTGGGGTCCGCTTTACAAGTCTAACTGCCGATTTTGGCTCAGCTTCGATATTTTCTGTGAAGCGACTGCCGTCTGACCTCCACAACCCGAAGGCGATATCGAAGCATTGCAATGAAACCAATTATTGGACTTTTTGTGGGCTCCAACTACCCGTAACGACTGCCACTAGATGTTCGTATGGCAACCGGGACCAACGGCTTAACGTGCTTTTTGAGGCAGACCAGTGCAAATATTCATATTCATGCATACAAATATTTGCACTGTGCGGGGATCGAACCCGCGCCTCCATGCGCAGCGGCCGCGTTCGCTACCGCTACGCCATGGAGACTGTCCAAGTATTAAATATATAATATAATAACATATATACTAAAAAAGCTATATATACTACTAAGGCTATATAATATACTTACATAGCAGCACACGACGCCTAAATGCCGCTGTTTCGGACAGAGTGTCGCGCCCAACAACGGGAAGTTCTCAGGAGCGCAATCATCTGAACGTACGCATACTCCGCCTTGTAGCACACATGACTCCTCCAGTTGGATTACTGAAACGATACAATTAATACCATGATTATTTTCAACAAGATTCGCCTTCGTAGAGGTCCGAAATCATCCCACAGAGATGTAAGGACGACAGCAGGTCAAGCTACCCCAAACTACCAAATATTCCCAATCAACTTTGTTCCTTAATGCTTTAGAGATAAAGTTGAAAATGTAATAAAGAAATCTGACAGATTGTAGTAGCTTTATGTGCTGTCGTTTGTACAACTAAGACAAATAGTATCTACAATTTGTCTTAAATCAGGCCATGTAAAATGTTCTTGGCCATGTTTTTTTTTTATATATATATATATCATAAACTAGCGCTTGACCGCAATCCTGCCTGATGGTAAGCAGTGACGCAATCGTTGACGGTAAAGCGCACTAGTTTATTAAGAGCCTATTCACTCTAGCCTTGAAGACACTCAAATTGTATTCCGACGGAAACACCGCCGCTGGCAAATTATTCCAGTCCCTCGATGGACGCGGTATAAAGGAGGAGGCGAAACGCTTCGTCCGGATCGTAGTAGTGTTAACAACGTAAGGGTGGAAACCAGCCGTACGACGGGATGTTTAATGAAAATCCGTTCGTTCGAAGCAGGGAAATATAACTTATATACCTACAGTATGTTAAATAACAGAGGGCGTTCCCTTAAACTCGTTAATATATATCATTAATAGATTCAAATAAAAATATCAGCATAGAAAAATAAGCATAAAAATATCCGAATAAAAAAAATTCTAATTGGAAATAAATTTGAAACCTCCTGTTTTAAATCAAAATAGTAGCGTAGTATCATAAACAAATTGCGACCTTGCCGTCTTTCAAGTTCGCGTGTACAGTGTGTTTCTTTTACATGTCAATTTAAAATTTTTATTGAATATTTTCTTATTGGAAAAATTAAAAAAAAAAAAAAATTGTTTTCGAATGGAAATATTTTTTTTAGCATGTATGTATGCTATACTATTTCGGGTTAACGGGAACGCCCTCTGTTAGTTAACATACTGTATATGGTTCGAAGTATAGACTAGACATAAAACACGACATCTGTACTTTATCTAAATGTGTGCCTATTTACATGAATCTTTCGGAATAAATTCGCTATGCGGCAAAAACCGTAAAAACATAACATTTTTATACCCCTTTATTCATGTTAAGTGACGTGCAAACGTCAAAAATGTATGGTTAAACATTCGCTAATGCAACATTTATCAATAAAGGAGATTGTGTGAGAAGTATGAAGAAAAGAATAGAGTGATAAAAATACAAAAGGAATCTTCTTTGTCTATTTCCCACTTCTATGCGTTCTCGGTTACTAATGTTATACTACTATGTGGTCGTGGTGGCCTAGTGGTTAAAACACCAGCCTCTCAAGTATGAGTGCGTGGGTTCGATTCCAGGTCAGGCAAGTACCAATGTAACTAACTTTTCTAAAGTTATATATACTTTCTAAGTATATCTTGGACACCAATGACTGAAGGTGAAGGAAAACATCTTGAGGAAACCTGGACTTTATAAGTCTGAAATCGCTAACCCGCATTGAGCAAGCGTGGTGATTACGCTCAATCTTTCTCTGTATGAGAGGAGACCTGTGCCCAGCAGTGGGACGATAAATGGTTCGTGATGATGATGATGATGAATGTTATACTTAATCCGTTAATTTTAAAATTGTATGAAGATTTAATTTTAAATCATTCACGATTAGTCATACTGGTAAACAGCCGTTTCTATAATAAGTAGTCATGAAAGGTAATATAAATACAAACAGCTTATAGTAATTTGCAAAGGGTTATCCAAGAACTAACCTCGCTTATCAACTATTTTATCAAACTTTCTAAAAACATCGTTTGAGTTACCATTGCACAAAATAATAATAATGATAATAAACACACTGCATGATGGTGTCTCGCGATTTTAGCCCTTAGGTTTAATTCCTTCCACCTTTGAAAAGTTAACACATTATAAAATACAATCTAGATCATTTTGAGTACATTGCTAACCCGTGCCTATACTCGCACCACTCATCTGGTAATAAATTAGTACAACAGCAGTATGCCTAGTATGAGTTTTCATTACGAGACTCGATCGTCGATATCGAGCGCGTTTGGTGCTCTCATTTATTGAGAGTTCTTACAACCTTGAAGCGGGCCAATCGATGAGTCAAACGCGCTCGATATCGACGATCGAGTTTCGTAATGAAAACTCGTACTAGGCTTACTGCAAAAATTTGTAAATGGGTTTATTACAATAAGGATGTATCCAAGGTATGAAAATCAAAAAAAAATTGTCTGTCTTATAGATAATAAAAAAAATTAAGACCCGTACTTTTTATTTTGTTGAAATTGCCAAAAACTACTGAGATATAGCGAATTAAAGTTATGGAGTGGGGGCTAATTATTGTGGTATATTTTGGACCACGGCGTGCCGTCATGCGACGTTTCAAATCAATATCTAAGTACCTATTCGAATGAAAGAAAAAATTAAAAATACGTATTCAATATTTTTTTTAAATCTATCTGATGGACACTAAATTATTTTTTTAAAATAAAACCCAATTTTTAATATTTATTAGTGTCTATACTAGTACCTCGAACTTGGCAAGTATAGGCATGATTCTATAAAAAACGTAAAATGATCAAGAATTTATTTCAAATATTTATAAAATCTTCGATCCTTGTTTCTGTAACATCATTATAACAACGTAGATGTACCGATATATTACTAGGTGAGAATAGAATTAATTTAAAAAGTTGCATGACTGACGTCATACAACTTTTTAAATGGTCCAAACAGCACCCTAATTATTACTATCAGTTGGAATCATTTTTAAGCACATCGCTAATCCATTGCTCATTATGTTCGAAAAATGGTGTCTGCACAACAACGGAAATGACGCAATGAATGTTGTGGAACTGTCAAAAAACCCCCATTGCTACTGATAGTATGCTAAACCTACCCATGGCTCCTCAGTAACGCAACTAATGTTTTTGAACTGTCAAAATGAAATCCATTGCTACTGTTAGTATGTTATACATTTATCCCACAGATGGCTCAGATAAACAGTATAACTGTTTAATTCGATTTGTGCAATGTTCGAACCAATCACATTAGGATCACCCAATTAAGTAGACAATTATTCACTGATAAAATTATGACATAAAAAGTACAACTGAAGTCATAAAACCTACAAACATTACCTACCTAGTTACCGACCTGCATAACATGCTTTCCGAAGCATTAGGCAGGTACTTTAACTTCAACAGTTACAACGTTCATTGCAAAGATTTTTCGAACAAATAAAGTAAACGACAAAAGAACTCTATTGAAGAATAGCCTCAAGAAAGCCCCTAGTAGCTCTTCGGCCGATTCTGTGCTTACCGCATTCAGCGGATTCCCGCGGGCTTCTCAAGGTCATCAGCCCACTTGTGGGATACCTTCCTACGCTATGTTTTCTAGTACTCATTCGCTACTCTAGAACCTTTCGGCACAGAATAAATATAAATTCTATACTTTCGGCTCCGTATTCCATCTGTTCTGCAAGCAATGTCAATAATGGCAATATGAAGCAATAGATTTGTAATATCCTTCAAAACTATTCATATTGTGATACACAATTAAGGTGCTGCTAAAAATATTGCCTAGTACTATACTTTTATTAATGTAAATACTTGTTAATGTAGTGAATTAACATATAAACCAATAGGTATAAGTAACGCCATTCTTACAGCTTTATTGTCAGAATCTTCTGGACTGTTATGAATATCCCTCGCACAGAAAATTTACTAAGGGTTTACTGATAAAAAATGGCTCAGGCATTAAGTCCGCCTTTGTGTATGTATTTTTTTACTCGCGCATAAATAAAGTGTTAATATCTAATAACCGCACCCTATTTATTTTATAAATATAGCTATGAATTACGTTCTAAACACAATTAAATCAAAATGATTTCTAGATCAGAAAACTGTGTGCATCTCTAAGCTTTTTCCATCTGTGTTTGTTGTTAAAATCTTGTGCGTTCGAGACTGGCTAATGACGTAAAAGAAATTAAAGTGTACTCTGCACTCGTCGTTATTTAGAGCGGTCATAACATCCGTCTTTATATGATTGTGGCAAGCGGGTCAATGTCAGATGTGGCTTACTTCACGAAATCCATTGGATGTTATAAAAACGCATGTACCTACGTAATTCAACCGGCATTGACCTGTTTACAAATCACTATTTGTAAACAGGTCAATGTTGGCTGAATTAGGTACGCGCATATTTTATCGCCGATACGTATTATTCTTGTATGAGTTACTGAACTTCACCAAGAAAATTAGAAAAAGGAGAAAGAAATTTACTTTACGTACATTTAGATTAATTTACCTACATTTCTTTTTCATATATCATGCATTGATATGCACTTAGTCCATATTTTATCAATGATCATGAAACTGTCTGTATACAAGATAAAATTGTGAAAAAAATATTGTTAAATATGGAAGACAGACATAGCTCTGAGAGTCCCTAAACTTAAGTGGCAGTGAAAGCAAACGACGGCACATTACTCGTAGAACCGATGGCCGATGGGGCAGTAAGGTTCTGGAGAGGCGGCCACGTACTAGTAGTTACGGCGTAAAAGCGGAACAAACAAACTCACTTTCCGATTTATAATATTAGTAAAGATGTTCTGTTCTGAAGCAGTTACCAAAACAAAACAAATCAGAGATAATTATATTTGCTGCAAGAATCTTCTCGAATAATAATTTTACAGGGCTTTACCTACAAGTGTTTACCTACAGGAAAACTAGACTTTCTCTAATGTTCTTCTGCACCAAGGCCAAACCAACCCGGACTCTACCTGCATGATGAATTACAGCCCATTCCTTCTAGTGTGAACGTTATAAGCGATTATCATTATGAACGCTATCGACGCAATTGTTCGAAGAATTTCGCGGATGACGCACATTTATTTTTGATAATAAGTAATAACTTGTCGTTATCTTAACGTTCTCACATGATGTCATTAATAAATAAATGACTTTTAAGAATTCGTGTTATTTTTAAGTACCTACATAACTTGTAGCTGATATGGCTTGGCACAGTTTATTTGAAAATTATTTAAACCCAAGCTTAGTCTGAAATATCTATTATACGTGGGACACACTCAGAGAGTTTTGCGATAATAATAAAAATAAATCTATAGGGACATACATTTTTATTACATCTTTTCAAAGTACTCTTCACTAGCCTCTATACAAAGTTTCCTGCGTCTGAACCAGTTTTCGAAACACCTCGGTTACAGCCAGCTCGAACGCTGACATCGCATCATCCGGCGACGAAAATTGAATCCCTTTGAGCTGATCTTTTATTTTTGGGATTAAGAAGAAGTCACAAGCTACTAGGTCAGAGCTGTAAGGAGGGTGACCCAGGATTTTGACCGGTGTACTGTCCAGGAAGTCCCTCGTTTTGATTGCGGTGCGGGCGGGCGCGGTGAAGCAGTAACCCGCGGAGCCGTGTTTGATCGCTTGTTGCTCTCAACAGAGAAAATTTCTGACCAGCATTTGTTAGTATACCATTCAGCGTTAATGCTTCTTTGGTTTCGTGAAGGAATTGACACCAAGTAGCCAGGCAAACTGAAAAAGCTCACGATTTAAATCTTACCCCCGCTTCTCGATCGCTTCACTTTGGCTGGCGTTGATTCGTTTTGAAACACCCAAACCGTCGACTGGCGCTTCGTTTCTGGATCGTATTGATAAATCCAAGATTCATCCCCTGTATCGATGTCGTAAACACGCCCAGACAAGCCTGCTTCAAATTTGTCTATCATATCATGGCACCATTCCACCCGTGCCTGCTTCTGAACATCGGTGAGATTGTGTGGCACCCAGCGTGAAACTATGCTCCGCAACTGTAGATACACGTGAAGAATCTCGTGAAGGCTTCCTAATTCAATCTGCAGTCTAAGCAGAATTTCTAGGTATTTAATTCGTCTATTGACTTGATTTTTCAAAGAGATACAAACGTGGAAGGAAGTTTTGAATTTGGAACGCAACTATTATTACTTTTAAATAATCATATTTTTTAAATAAATTATAACTGACCAGTTTCTCATACATAAAAACTTTTTGTAGCAATACTTTCTGAGTGACCTGGTATTCTCCAGTGTAAGTTTCACAACCCTCGCATTGTTTTGTCGCGAATATTAAAATGTAGCGAAAACCATGTGTCAAAAACAGAAATAAGGCAGTCTGCTATATCCTTCGACCAAAAATTTTGGTCAAAGTTGCAACACTATACTTATTTGTAACTCATTTCGTTTTGATATACCTATAGTTAAAAAAATATTTCTTGCTGAAGTTTCATTATCTATTAGTGAAAGTTGTTCACCATCGGATGGAGTTCCATCACCAACTGAAAACTAAGAAAACTGAGAAACTGATGTCACGTATAATGAATTATCCGGCACAGAGCTTATATTCACATTATTTCCATAATAAATAACCTAACTTGTGATTGTCCCCGTTTTCTATGATACGTGGTATGTACAAGGACCGTGTGAGATCACCCACGGTGGGACCTCGGGGATGTCCCTCCGCATATAAAATCTTTAAATAGATAATTCGGTCTTATCTCACTCCCGCTGGCCGTTCTCAGTGTTTTAAAAACTTAACAGTCACGATGTGTCATTATATCACAATTACATTTTGTTAAACGAAAAGTTGTCTTTACTAAGCTGTCATATTCTTTACTAAACCACTATTTATTTTACGTCCTTTTCTTAATGCAATGGTAAGAAAAAGATGCACAGGACTTTATTTTAGTATAGTTTGTGAACAGGAGAATCGGGACTAATGTCAAAAGTGACGCAACTCCATCTTAATCTGTATTGACGACAACAGGTCAAGCTACGCGAAACTGCCAAATAGTCCCAATCAACCTAGAGCCTTAATGTTTTAGAGATAAAGTTGAAAATTTGATTAAAAAAAAAAGCTGACGCATTGTAGTAGCTTGATGAGCCGTCGTCTGTACAAAACAAATCTAATAGAAAATCTCGCCTACCTTATCTAATCGACTAATTCTGTTAATCTGTCGACTAGTTCAATCAAAATTATCCCAAGAAACAGTGAAACTTCAGAAGCTCTTCTAATACCAGTTCTAATAACAGAGTGGGTGTGGGAGCTGATATCACCAACACAAAATATCGTGCTATGAATATCAATAGTAATTATAAAAAATATTTAAAATGGTGCCATAAACCAACTAAAATCTATACTGATATAATAAGAATAAAGAATAATGAATAAAGCTGAAGAGTTTTTTTACTTGTTTGTTTGAACGCGCTAATCTCAGAAACTACAGGACCGATTTGAAAAATTCTTTATGCGTTGGATAGCCCTTTAATCCAGGAAGGCTTTAGGCTATATAACATATACGCGCGACTAATAGGAGCTGAGCATAACTAACTCCACGCGAACGAAGTCGTAATTAATTTTTTTTTTCTAATAAATTTTAATACACCAGGGATAGTCTGAGGAGTAGAGGTACCTGTTGCAAATGGATATTGAACTTTAAAAGATAAGGAAAAAGCGCACCCTTGTTGCGCAATGCACTACTACTATCAATTTGAATCTCTTTGAAGCATATTCTTCTTTCTTTTCTTTAGAGTGATTACTACTTCAACTCTTCAATGGCCTCTGTGGTTAGATACCACAATTTTGCCAATAACACGTGTAACGAATTATAGAAATTCTTTACAAATTTTATTTCACAATAATGGCGGATATCGCCAATGACAGTTGAAAAAACGGCCGCGTGAGCCGACTAAGAGGAGATTTGATGCTAAGCCATTATGTGGCTATGCTGCGATATTTCAATGTTCTTTATGCATTATTTACTGAATGCACTATTTACTACATAAATCACGCGCTTTTATTTAATAAACGACGCAATAAATAATTTTAAAAGTCCAATGAAAAATGCGCGTGACACTCATGTTAGCTTCCCGTCAAAAAACCCCTTGAAGCATATTACTAATATGTCTGCTCAACAATGATATTACGCAATGAATGTTTTTAAACTGTCAAAATGAAACCCATTACTAGGTACTGATAGTGTGTTACGCAATAGGGATGTATCCAAGGTATGAAAGTCAAAAAAATAATTAGTCCATCGTATAGATAACAAAAAAAAAATTAAGACCCGTATTTTTTATTTTGTCGTAATTACCAAAAACTATTGATTGTTTTTCTCCCCCACTCCGTAACTTTAATACGCTAATTACGTCACGCCGTGGTATATTTTGTACCACGGAGGTCACTCCAAGATACTTATATTGATTTAAAAAGTTGCATGACTGACATCATGCAACTTTTTAAATCAATATAAGTATCTTCCTAAGTATTTGAATGAAAGAAAAAAATAAAATAGGTGTTCTTTATTTTTTATAAAGCTATCTGATGGACATTAAATTATTTTTTTGGATACAACCTAATTACTCTCAGGTACTTTTAACTACTTTTCTGGGTTTGCAATGTATCGCCAAACACATTTGTCAGCAACGACCATGTCAGTTGGTCCCAATGCCTTTGCTCATAAACTAAATTCAATATAAGTCATTGATATAATATTAAACTAAGGTAGATACGTCACTAGCGCACTGAAAATGAAGCGTACAAAAGGAGGTAAGTCCAGCAAGTCGCTTTAGTATTCGTCGATTCTATTTAAGCGCAAACGACAAACACTAGCCATCTTTTTCTTCTCTATGCTTTAGATTGCGCCCCATCTCACTCACACTGTGCCAACGTGTGAAATGTACGCAGAATAAAAAAATTGCATGTGTGTGCTGCTGCTCCGATCGGCACATTTATTTTGGTTAATTTGTTAGAGCATATCATATCTGTTTAATATTATATCAATGATATAAGTTCATCTTTTTCTCTCTAATTCATTATGAAAAGGACAGAAGATAAAATATCAGTTTAGTCCCGTAAAATTAGTCCCCGCCTGATGTAAATTGACGTATTTTTAATCCCCATGTTTTTAATCCCCCGTGTGGTACCGGGCTTAGAAGTGTGCGTTCGCGCAGCGGAATGTTGTTGAATTTAAAGATTTTAAATATACAGATATTTAGTGTATGACGTCGTGTAATTGTGTATGGTAAAAAAAAATTTGTGCGTGCAGCCATTGTGGAGAAATTCACCAAAAACTGATTCCGCTGGGCGAACGTTGTCCTGGTGGAACTTTTTTTAATCCATTGACTTTAGAAAAAAGAGATGTGTCCAAAAATTAGTGTGTATTTGTGTGTAATTGTGTATGTATGAATAAAATTTGTGCATGCATAGACTTCGGAGAAATTCAAGTTTCCGCTGCGCGAACGTTTGGCCATTAGCTAGTTTTCATATAAAGCGCTTACATAGAGAGCTGTAGATTTTTACATATGTTGTTTTGAATTTGTGCATATTTGTGTACAAAACAGATTTAGAAAAAATCGTAGGGCTAAAAAGATAAAAATATAAACGTAAAACACGCTTTTTAGGTCATAGTTCTTAAAATATACACTTTAGGGTCTAGATTTTCACGTTTATACAATCCTTGTAAGTGTCTGCAACATATTGCCAAATATCAATGATGTTCCTTTAGTAATTAAATAGATATAGGACAATTTACCATGACAAAATCACTGTTTAAAAAGCAGTCAAATATCACGACATTCTAAAGGAATTGCATGGTAAAATGTATGCCAATAATTAGTGTATTCATTCAACTATTCACAAGCAAAATTTCATCTCATTAAATTCAGTAATTAAAGAAAAACAATTAAAATACTGACGAAGCATCGAAAACCTACATAACCCGACCAAGTTCGGATAGCTATAAAAAAGCGGCCGTTCAATATATTTAGGTAACATCCCAAAATTTACAGTATAATACCGGTATTGAATTGGTATAGGTGATAACACAATTGTTTCGATCGATCAATTGGTTCGAAAGGTCATTTATTTTTGTACACCTACTTTTGTAAATGTATTTGATTATGACAAAGTAGGTACTACTAGTTAGTACTAGGTAGTTACTTTATTTAAGTATGCGCTTGAGACTTGAGATATAATCTAAATATATTAATTTAGGCAAATAAAATTCATACAGCTAATTTCTATTGAATATTTCACGGATCCGGATTCTTATTATAGACCCCTCAGGGAAATTAAATAATTACCACAAGTAAATACTACTGTTTTTAAATGTTGATTTATTTTGACTATCAAACCTAAACAACTGAATAGTCTACTTTATTGATCTGTGATTGTTAATCTGTAATTTTATTATTGGAACTAGAAAATATTAGGTATACTTAGAAATGTTGAGGTTATTTACTGTATTTGCTACTCATTTAAAAATATTTCTTGAAAATACCTTTTTTATACAAATGTTTTAGTTTATAAGCACTTTTTTAATGTTAACAACTGAATAGTCCAGTTATGTGATCGATTTTAATTTTTATTGAAGTTCGAAATATTATACTTAGGTACCCTTATATTCATAATAGTTTATTAAACCTATTTTAGTTAAAACACATTTAAGTCTATTGCTGCCGTTGCAAGCGTATGTTAACGTTATTATAATTACATAATTAAGCATTATATGTAATTAAAAATATTTTTGTACACGGATATTTAAATAGAGAAGTACTTGTTAATTGAAGATTTATTTTTGTCGTAGATAGTGGCGTTATTATAAAAAAAAATATTTTTCATTCAAGAAATGCAATTGTTATATTTTTTCCTAACGCTTGTGTACGCAACTGTGCCATATTAATAAATACTATATTGGAAGGTTAAGAACGTTCTTAAGATATATGGCACGGCCGCTTTTTTATAGCTATCCGAACTTGGTCGGGTTATGTAGGTTTTCGATGTTTCGTCAGTATTTTAATTGTTTTTCTTTAATTACTGAATTTAATGAGATGAAATTTTGCATGTGAATAGTTGAATGAATACACTAATTATTGGCATATATTTTACCATGCAATTCCTTTAGAATGTCGTGATATTTGACTGCTTTGTAAACAGTGATTTTGTCATTGTAAATTGTCCTATATCTCTTTAATTACTAAAGGAATATCATTGATATTTGGCAATATGTTGCAGACACTTACAAGGATTGTATAAACGTGAAAATCTAGACCCCAAAGTGCATACTTTAAGAACTATGACCTAAAAAGCGTGTTTTACGTTTATATTTTTATCTTTTTAGCCCTAAGATTTTTTCTAAATCTGTTTTGTACACAAATATGCACAAATTCAAAACAACGTATGTAAAAATCTACAGCTCTCTATGTAAGCGCTTTATATGAAAACTAGCTAATGGTCAAACGTTCGCGCAGCGGAAACTTGAATTTCTCCGAAGTCTATGCATGCACAAATTTTATTCATACATACACAATTACACACAAATACACACTAATTTTTGGACACATTTCTTTTTTCTAAAGTCAATGGATTAAAAAAAGTTCCGCCAGGACAACGTTCGCCCAGCGGAATCAGTTTTTCGTGAATTTCTCCACAATGGCTGCACGCACAAATTTTTTTTTGCCATACACAATTACACGACGTCATACACTAAATATCTGCATATTTAAAATCTTTAAATTCAACAACATTCCGCTGCGCGAACGCACACGGCTTAGAATAGTACTAACCTATATCCTCCCGTGGGTGTCGTAAGAGGCGACTAAGGGAACTCACCAGGGAAGCGGGCAGCAGCGCTTCTTCTGTGGAATATCAAATCCTGCGATACCCAACCCGCCTGCCAAGCGTGGGGATTATGGCAACTTCACCATGTCAGTCCGAATACAGGACCAGACCTCGAAACCAATACCTCTGCAGCGTGGTGTCAGACAGGGAGATGTTATCTCCCCGAAACTGTTCACCGCTACATTGGAGGATGTCTTCAAGTTTCTGGACTGGAAAGGACTGGGCATTAACATCAATGGCGAGTACATGACACACCTTCGGTTTGCTGATGATATCGTAGTCATGGCTGAGACCGCGGAGGCCCTGCGTACAATGCTCGAAGACCTCAGTAGAGCCTCCGAGCGAGTCGGTCTTAAAATGAACATGGACAAGGCGAAAGTCATGTCTAATGCCCATGTTGTACCGACTCCTATAAAGATTAGAGACTCTGTTCTCGAAGTTGTTGACAGTTACGTGTACCTGGGACAAACTATCCAGTTAGGAAGGTCCAACTTCGAGAAAGAGGTCAATCGTCGAATCCAACTCAGCTGGGCTGCTTTCAGGAAGCTACGTAAAATCTTCTCGTCCGAAATACCGCAGTGTCTCAAGAGAAAAGTCTTCGACCAGTGTGTGTTGTAGTAGTGATGACTTATGGAATTGAAATGTGGTCGCTAACAATGGGCTTTCTAAGAAGGCTCAAAGTCACGTAAAGGGCGATGGAGAGGGCTATGCTTAGGGTTTCACTGCGCGATCGAATCAGGAATGAGGAGATCCGCAGAAGAACGAGAGTAACCGACATAGCCCGAAGAATTGCAACACAAAAGTGGCAGTGGGCTGGACACATTGCCCGTAGGACCGATGCCCGATGGGGCCGACGGGTTCTCGAGTGGCCTCCACGCACCGGAAGACGTAGCGTGGGTAGGCCCCCGACAAGGTGAACCGACTACCTGGTGAAGGTCGCGGGAACCCGCTGGATGCGGGAGGCGCAGGACCGGTCGTCGTGGAGAACCTTGGGGGAGGCCTATGTCCAGCAGTGGGCGTCTTTCGGCTGAAATGATGATGATGATGTTTTAATCACAGGACAGGACTTAACTAATATTTTATCTTCTGTCCTTTTATTACGACGGATCTAGGTACTATCAACTAATAATAACGTAAATACATCTATTTATGTTATTGTAAATACACACATCAAAAGTGTCTAGGGATCAACATATATTTTTGCAATAACTTTTCTCCTGATTGATATTAATTAAAATTTTCTTTAAGGATTCATCAAATAAAGTGTTTTCGTTTGTCACAGCAACGATAAACCAAGTCACCTTTGCATTAATAAAGAAATTTGCCATTTTCCTAATAAAGGGATATTTGACATTTGAACCACTAACACAAAAGTTCGAAAAAAAGACTGAAATAACAGTTTTCTCTAAAATTTTATTGGGTAACTTAAACAATTAATAATCCGTGCTTCTACCGCGAACACTAACAACACAAGAACATCGGTTTGGCATACTCAAAATGAGTTCATCCAAATCACGCTGTGGAATGGCCGCCCATGTTCGTTGCAACAACAAAAAAAAGGTCTTCTTGCGACTGGATACCCTCCATATTCGGCAGAGCTCTTCTCTGTAGCATATCCCATGCATGCTCAATCGGGTTCAAGTCTGGCGACTGAGCAGGCCAGGGCAGGACATTGATGTTAGCTGCGGCGAGAGTCTGTCTTACAACTCTTGCGGTGTGCGGTCGTGCATTATCATGCATTAACTGAAATAAGGGACCGATTTGCACTCGTAGAGGAACGATGACGTCTGATACAATCGTCTCAGCATAAATTTGAGCGTTGAGGTTGCCTCTGATCCAAATCAACTCAGTTCTTCAGCCGATCCAAATACCCGCCCATACCATGATGGTTCCACCACTATAAGGATGGACTTCCTGGCAGGATTTTAATCGCTGTTGGCGTCCAGGGGTTCTCCAGTGTCGTATACGTCTTGTATCCGGTCTCATACCAAAACGAGACTCATCAGAAAAGCACACGAAACGCCATTGTTCTTCTGCCCACTTTCTGTGTTCAAGAGCCCATTGATATCGAATCCTACGATTGTGCATTGCTATAGGTGGTACCCGTAGCGGTCTTCGGGAATGAAGGTTCACTTCATGCAAGCGGTTTCTGACCGTTTGGTCGCTAATTAAGTTCCCTGAAGAGTGATGAAGCCTCACGGCTAACATCATGGCGGTTATTGTTGGAGCTCTTCGAGTTAAGATTTGAATGTATCGGTCTTGTCTCCGTGTGGTGCAGCGATACCGTCCTCCATGGCGCTCAGCCACGGTACCAGTGTTTCGGTAACGTGTCCAAAGTCGACTGATAACACTCTGACTTGTATTCAGAGCTAAAGCCACAGTACGTTGCCGGGAACCAGCTTCTATCATTCCCACGGCTCTGAGCATTTCTTCCCTGCTTAAATGACGTCGCCGCTCCATAATAATGTTGGTTTTAATCAGTAGTAGGGAAACAGTAGCACTAATAATGTCTTCAATGCGTTGTATGTTTTTATAGGGAAAATATTGACAGCTGATTTTCATCTTTTACTCGAATTTGATTCACAGTTCCTGATTCAAATTATGAAATGCACCAAAAAGGATCCATATAAATTTATAAAATCATAAATTTATTACAAAGCCACATCTCAATCTCAAGAAATCCGCATAAAAATGCTTGATCCTTAGACACTTTTGATGTGTGTAGTTACGCGTTAGCAGTGAATTTATTATCACGGTTTAATAAATAAATGTACTTACCTATGACGTAGAATGAATGATAAGTACTTATACGTATAATTGTTTATTGTGATTAAATGTGATACATTAATTTTAGTCTTTAGCATCACGTAACCGTAACTAAAAAGATTATATTTATTTAAAGCACTTATATTATTTACAGGTGGACCTTTATGATGGCGCAAAAAAGTAGAATTAGTCTAGGCAGAGTCTATCGACACACTATAGTGACGAACGAAAGTATTATGATTTTTTACCAAACATAATAATTGACTTTTTTGACATTGAAAGTTTCCTGTTTTTATAGATATGTCGCAAACAACAACCTAATCTGCCTTTCAGTTAATCCTAGCCTTTTAACTAAATTGGGCTGTCCAGTTAACGGACTCATTAATATTCTGCCATTTAGTCAAACACCTAGGCAAATAACTTTATTTGCTTGCCTAGCCAGATATTTTAAATTGTGCTAGTTAGCTTAAAGTGGTGGGTTCTTTATTATATCTACTAACCCATTAATTGTCAAAATGAAATCAGTTCTGATATATTTATGAAACATTTATTTTTTAGATGTTTATAAAAAAAATAGATAAAAAAGTAAATAAAATATATTAGACTCCACTAGAATGGGGTAGGTACTAATACGCCGCTGTAGGTGAAATTGATCGAAACATTGTTTTTCCACAGATGAAGTTTTTCAGCACTTTTTGTATTGCCAACGTACGATTAGTGAGGGAAGTTCATTCAGCTATTTGAGTCCCTCTGTAGACCAAATGGAGTGAAATGTGTTATGAGAAAAGAGTGGAATGAATTAAGCCAGGCCTTCCTTGACTCATTCCACTTATTTCTATCTACCGCTGTATGTGGCTACTCTTTAAGAAAAGTGTCGTGTTCGTTCTGCCATCGTCTCCTGGAACTGCCTCGTTCCCATTCACTGTTGTTTGGGACACATTCAAGCAACAGATCAAACGAGTACCTAAACCTGGTAAAAATAGGTAGATCTGTATTGCATATGGTAGGTACCAAATATAGCATTTGTAAATCGATTGTTTACGCAACTTTCGGTAGTACTTATTCTATACAAACACGTAAGTAGGTATCCGACTCAATATATACCTACTTAGTAACACAACAGAAAACAAAATAAAAATTACATAAGTACATAACTTATACTTCACAAAGTACTTAGAGCTTAAAGAACCCAGGCAGGTATTTATTCATTCAGAGTATAAACTCTGAATGAATAGGTAAATAACTGCCTAGGTATCAACACAAAACTTGATAGAGAAGTTCGGTTTTCTTTGCAAGCTTGCACTAATCGCATTAGTGTCTAATAAGCATGGTCTAATGTATCTTATTACGACGTAAATTAAATTTAATCGTACCAAATAAGCGTTTTTAGAGAGCACACTCGACGACTCTAGAAATTGCATTAGGTAAATAAATTCGTACAGAAATTCGCTAGTAGCTAGGTAATTAATTTATATAATTTTTCTGTTATTTCGGGAAGGCTATTATTTAAAGCACAGTAAGATAGATATCTAACTAAATTATCTGCTCAAAAGAATTTCTTGGGGAAACTATGGGATCTAAGTATGAAAAAACACATAATCATAATGCAGTGCATTTAAGTAAGACCTTACTTGTAACGTCCTCGAGTTTGTGCTGCAGCGGGCTCCCCCTGACAGCTACCAGCAGGAAAGCGAACAACGCAAACACAACAACTTTCAACATTTTCATTTTTGAATGAACTTTAACAATTCGCCTGAGTACTACCAGCGTGCTATATCCCGGTATTGTATGAGCAAGCCGGTCCGCTCGCACGTTTATATAGACCTGTAATGATAAACAACACGCCGCGCCACACAGACTACGTGTGCGACTACGCATTCAACTCGACCATACATCTAATTTTTTCAATTTCATTCACGATACAATCCAAATCGAATCTTTCTTGAAACGCGCTGCACCATTTCCATCCCCTAAATTTCCACAATCGTTCCTCATTTTATTTTTTTGTATATAGAACTAAGATAGTTCGCGAAAAACATTTGGCGGATCACGTGCGTGGTTATCGGCTTTAATAAAAATGTATTTCCCAACTTTTAAATTGTTTTGGTTAGTAGAACGAACTAAGTAAACAGATAATGTATAAAAAGTAGCTATTATTTCAAACAGGTTTTTGTATGTCTAACCCTTTTCCTGGCTCGTGTTTCTTAAGAACTGTGACTTTTAACTTTATTAAAATAATTATCGTCTATGTAATTTAACTGCAATCTTTTGAAGATTGTAAAAAGCTTGCTTGAAGGGCTACCTTTAACAAACAAGCTAGTTAGGAGCGCGGAGTACGGTGTTTTGTTGAACTAAAGAGATTTCTTAGAAAACCGCGTCAGATATAAATGAGTGTACAAGAATTAAGAAAACAATAGTTAGATAACAATTTGATTGGTCGAGCACGCTCTTGACCTTGATACGAATTTGTTTGTCGCTTACTTGGGGTGACCTGTGAACCGAAGTGTTCATGTGACGAATTTATAAAGCAAATTATATACAGTTTGCAATATCATTCCGGGAACTGGGCGGTATCAGGTTTCGCTACACGACGTGGTCACTCGTCCCGTGTCCGGCCACATACAGCGCCTTTAGTATCTAGCCGTTGTTACGTAATTTTAATCTGTATTAAATATTTACGAGCCGCTGCGAAAATTCCTTCGTTCAGTAATTGGGTCAGGGTTTTATAGACTAACTACATTGCTTTTAATGTTTATGTGACGAATGTTGTGTTCATATTTCGTGAATTTTACATAGATGAAGAGAGTATGAAAAAATGAGAGAGACATAAACATGAACAACATGAGGGGAGGAATGTAAAATACATAGGTACCTAGCTGCATCTTCTTCTTCTTCAGCCTTCACCAGGTCACCGGTCCACCTTGTTGGTGGCGTCCCTACGCTGCGTCTTCCGATACGCGGCCGCCACTCCAGAATGTAACTGCCCCGTCGACCATCGGTTCTACGAGCAATGTGCCCCGCCCACTACCACTTAATTTTAGCGACTCGAAGAGATATGTCAGTGACTTTGGTTCTTCTGCGGATCTCCTTATTTCTGATTCGATCGCGCAGAGAAACTCCGAGCATGGCTCTTTCTATTGCCCTTTGTGTGACTCTGAGCCTTCGTATGAGGCCCATTGTGAGCGACTAGGTTTACTGGCAACATACACTGGTCAAAGACTTTAGTCTTGAGATAGTGTGGTATCTTGGAAGTTGGATGACGAGAAGATGTAGCGTAACTTCCCGAACGCTGCCCAGCCGATCTGGATTCTACGAGACACCTTTTTAAATGGGACCTACCTAGTTTGAAAATTAGTCCCAGGTATATGTACCTACTCGTCAACAAATTCGAGTGCAGAGCAACCATGGAGAGCAACCAATTAGAATTGGAGTGGGTGCGACATGAGAATTCATGATCTTCGTCTTATCCATGATTATCTTTAGACCCACTTGTTGGGAAGCTCTGTTGAGGTCATTGAGCATTTTGATTAGGTAAGTCTGAAGACATCTTCCAACGCAGCAGTAAACACTTTGGGAGATATGACATCTCCTTGTCTTACTCCAAGCTGCAGTCGGATCGGTTTCGAGTCCTGATCCTGGAGATTGACTGACATGGAGGCGTTTTTTAACCGACTTCAAAGAGGAGGAGGTTACTCAATTCGACCGTACCTATATATGTTTTTTTTTTCTATGTTGCTCGCGGATAACTTCGTCGTTTATGAACCGATTTTGATAATTCTCTTTTTGTTGGAAAGAGGACATTCCCAAGGTGGTCCCATAATAAGGACTGATGTCCTACCCTAGGATGATGTTCCAAACCCTGATGGGTTTGATGGTGGAAGACAAGAGAAATCAAGGGGAACTTTAAAAAATTGTAGGGACGGCTAGTCACTAGTGCATTTGTAAGTTTTTTCATTAGGTATTTTAAAACACTATAATTTAATACGGGTATGTAGTAGATCTGATGATGGAGCCGGGAGACAGGCGAGGGAACTCCTCAACGATTCACAACAGCTACCTTGTGTTTGTGCTTGAATAATTTGTATTGATAAGAACTTTACACCTAGATAGGTTGTGACTGTCATTAAAGGGCTTATGATGAAGACAAAGTTCAGTTCTGGGAACTCCTCAAGGATTTACAGTAGCGACCTTGTATTTCGACGGATGGATTAATGAGAACTTTGCATTTGCATCCATGTGGGTTGTAATGAAGGTCTGCAGTAGATCTGATGATGGAGCCGAGGAACAGTCGAGGGAACTTTCGACGGATGGATTGATGATTATTTCTTTTTTTTTATTCTGTATGTATACACATGTTTGGGCAAATAAAATTTCTTATTCTTATGCTTCTTAGGACTCAATTCACTTGATATTGATGAGAAGTTTTAGATCTGATAATAGAGACCGTAGACAGTCGAGGGAAGTCCTCAACAATTTATAGCATTGAAGTTTAACGTAGGACAACTACTAGCCACTGCTACTCGCCATGCTGATGTAACAATTAAAAAATCAAGAGACTGAATTTAAGTGGCGTAATCGTGTCATCTCTAGCAATGCTCATACATTCAATCCATTCTCAGAGAAATTTTATAAAATCGGTTCAGTAGTTTGATATTTAAACAAAAATTACGGGTAAAAATTCAAGTAAGCAAAATGTCGTTTGCTTGTTAGCCTATTTCCAACTATGTTGGCGGCAGCGTCCAATCTGACCGGATGCAGCTGAACAGTACTTACTTTTTGCAGCTAAAAATTGTAAAATAAAAACACTTAAAAAAAACAGACTTCCCAAAAAAAAACACTACAAAGTGAAAAATAATTAATTTCGGAAGTCGGTGGCAATGCAAAAACGAATATACAAAACCAAAGACACCATGATAGTGAACATTGTGTATTCGTATTTGCCACCGACTTCCGAAATTAGTTATTTTTCAATTTGTAGTCTTTTTTTTTTTTTGGGAAGTCGGTTGTTTTTTTTTTTTAAAGAGTTTTTATTGTTCAAACACTTTATCATCTCAATGTATCGATAGTTAATGTGGCACCGCTGGAGAGGCTGTAGCACCACCCAGTCTCGATCGAATCGAAGTCCTTCTCATAGTCCACAAATGGTAAGCATAGTGGTTTCTTATACTTCTCGGACTTCTGTATAACTTGCCACAGTGTATGTGTGTGGTCTATGGTGCTAAAGCCTTTACGGAAGCCTTCTTGTTCGGGAGGCTGGAAGTCGTCGAACCGGCGAGCAAGACGATTCATGATGACCCTAGAACACAGACACACACACACAACACTGACACTCCACTCCACGCCACTGACACTACTGACAGTTTATAGACATGGCTCAGAAGGGGTAATCGGTCTGTAGTTTTTCAGGAGGGTATTATCACCTTTTTTGAAAAACAATACCACCACGCTCCTGTGACATGCCTTAGGCGTTTCGCCTTTGAGAATGACGAAATTAAATTGCTTCTGAAGCAGTGGCGGCGTAAAGGGGGGGCGGTGGGGGCGGTCCGCCCCGGGTGCCAAGCATCAAGGGGTGACAAAATCTTACTTAAGATCTACAATAAGCTAAACACGACTTTCCAGTCTATCCATATTGTCCATTGAAAAGGAGAGGAAAGTAAATTTTGATAATGTCAACGAGTCATCATCATCTCAGCGTATAATCCCGGTTGCATCAGCGGCTTTCGCGGTGGAGCCCAGGGTCCGCTTTCCTACACTTACTTCTACATTTCGCACGATCTCTGGCATCCCGTGATGTATGATTGATGGCACGCATCTCTTACAACGTCGAGCCAGCACTTCTTTGGTCTACCTCGCTTGTTCCGGGCCATGTCAAAACATTTGTTATCCACGTAACATGGCGGTTTTTGTAAGACGTGACCGTTCCAGCGTAGGCGACCCTCTTGCAGTTTGTCTGCTATGTCACGGACACGATGACTGTCACGGATGCGGGGGGTCCTGATGCGGACTTTCCGCGTAACTCACAAATCCACTACAGCATATTCATTTCCGTGACACGCAGCTCCTGCTTGTTTCGCTCAAGCACAGGCCACGCCTCACTGCCATACAGAAGAACAGGTCTAATGATGGTCTTATAGAACTGTCCTATAAGCTTAACAGCTTTGGAGTCAGAAATGACATCTGTCACCTCACGCCATTTTGCCAAGCTGCGGAAATGCGTGCCTTAACGTCGCAATGTCACCAGACGCGTGGAGCACAAACCCCAAAGTATTTAAACTGCTCTGTGCACTCCACCATGTCTCCGCCTATGCAAAACATAGGGTATGTCGTGTTGCTCACCATGTACACCGTCTTCGCCACATTGAGTTTAAGACCTCTGTTCTCAAGCGAATTCTTTCACACATACACCCGCCGCACCAACCTTTCCCTGTCCGCGTCTGCCAGCGCGATATCATCAGCATACATGAGCAGCCAGGGAGGTTGCTCATGTGAATTCTTGATGTTGTCTGACAAGACGTCCAATATCACGCTGAACAGAAATGGACTAAGGACGGATCCCTGGTGAACTCCGACGGTGATGGGGAAGGGTTTAGTGTCGCCAACAGCGGTCCTAACAACGGAATCGGAATTGAGGTACATGTCTCGAATTATGTCAACATAGGCTTCTGGTACCCCTTTGGACCTCAGAGCTCACCAGATCAGCATATGCAGAGGCGTGTTCTTCGATCTGTATCTCTCCATGGTGATCCTTAGGGAGAAAATAGGGCCCATGTTTCCGTACCCTGGACGGAACCCTTATTGACAGGTCGAAACAGCACACTCCTGCTGGTTCCGGGAGTCTAAAATCCTCTCAAAGATCTTCTTGGTGTGTGACATGACCTTTATACCGCGGTAATTACCACACTCCTGTACCGAGCCCTTCCCTTTGAATACTGGAGTGATAATACTCAGCCTCCATTGGTTCGGGATTTTGCCGTACAGGAGCACGCGGTTCAGGAAGTTCGTTAACATGCCCGCACCGCGAGGACCCATCCCCTTCCAGGCCTCAAAGGGGACTCCGTCAGCTCCGACAGTTTTCCGATTCGCCATGCGACGAAGAGCAGTTTGGACTTCCTCAGGCGTTATCGGGTGAATAAATCCAAGGTTCGGAGGGAGTTCCGGTGATAATGTCATTGAGTGTTTTAGCAAAATAAAGTCACGTAAACACGTTTAATATTTGTTGTTTTATTTTGAGGGTGCTCGATAGAAAGTCGCCCCGGGTGCCAACCTATGCTACGCCGCCACTGTTCTGAAGCATGTTAAGAACCGGTTTGCCATTTGCTTGCTCAGCCGTAATTTCATCATCTCCAGCCGCCTTACCGTTCTTGAGCTGTTTCAGGGCCATACCGATCTCGTACAGGCTGATGTCCAGGATATCGTCAGTGTAGTGTCGGGTTAATCTGGCTCGAAGATAATTGGCCAGGCTTACCACAAGTGCGTGTGCAGCTGCATCATCATCATCTCAGTGTCTATCCCGGTTGCATCCGCGGCTTTCGCGTTGGAACCCAGGGTCCGCTTTCCTGCACATTCTCCTCTATTTCGCACGATCTTTAGCATCCTGTGGTAAGAGCTTGTTGGCACGCATGTCATCTCTTACGTCAAGCCAGCACTTCTTTGGTCTACCCCGCTTGTTCCGGCCCGGCGGAGGCGCCATGGCAAGACATTTGCTACCCACGTAACATGCCGGTTTGCGTAAGACGTGGCCGTACTAGCGTAGGCGACCCTCCTGCAATTTGTCTGCAATGTCACGGACACGAAGGCTTTCCCGGATGCGGGAGTTCCTGATGCGGTCTTTCCGCGTAACTCCACACATCCATATTCATCTCCGTGACACGCAGCTCCTTGTGTCGCTCAAGCACAGGCCACGCCTCACTGCCATACAGGAGAACAACCCCTCTGCCCCTGCCCCTTTTGCGATACACGGTTGCCTTAGAAGGGCCTTCATCCATGAATCCCATTTGAAGTCTTTCGTCGTACGATCCGTCTGGTTTCAGGCACATTTGAAAACGTAAAAAATCATAGCGCGAAAATGGTCTCGACGCAAATCCATTTTTCAAAGAGAAACTATAATTTTAATTAGCTCGCCAAAAATGTCGTGGAAAGTTTTGAATTTGGAACGTACCTACTATTACCTAGTTATAAATAAACATATTTTTTAAATAAATTATAACTGACCAGTTTCTCATACATACCTAAAAACTTTTTGTCGCAATACTTTCTGAGTGACCTAGTATAATACCTACCTGTGAATTCCGAAAACTATACCCTATCTATAGTTTCCTCGAGTCAAAACATCAAAATTTCTCATATAAACATTGAAACTTGTGCTCCCTGTATTCTGTACTAGCTGTTAATGAGCTATTAATGGGCTAACGCAAAAAGGATTTCTCAAATCGGACCAGTAGTTCCTGAGATTAGCGCGTTTAAACAAACTCTTCAGCTTTATATATTAGTATAGATATAGATTTGAACAAATCTACAGCTTTCGTTAACCTTTTGAACGCCCATCTATATAATACGCGATGTGTCCTCCTGCGCCACACTACAAATGTATAACGTATGTATAGTAAAACGTAGGGATGGGATTAGTGTCCTATCGACAAATAATATTATACATTTAAAATGATGTTTATTCACCAATTTACGAAGCTAAATAAAAACTGTAATCGTAATTTCATATTTTATTTTATTTCATAAAAAAAAACAATATGAAAACCTGGATATATTCCCCACAATAAAGAAAATAATTTTAAATTTATTAGACGTGTGTTCTACAAGGCACATCCCTATTTGTTTCCAAATGTAATCCTTCTACTTCATATCAAGTAGTTGGCGCTCGAGGCACGTCAAAATCCTTTCTGTTCTAGGGATGTCTAGATTTCTATGGTATATATTTTATATTCACTGTGGTTGAGTTACAAGTGCATAAACTCAACCGATTCCTGCATAATTTATTTCGTTTACTTACAACAAATACAATTAATAGAAGCTAAATACGTGGTTTTCTACGTTTTAAAAAATAAAATAAAATGGAGGGTAAGTGTCTGTTTTACACAAGACCTTTTTTTAATGGTGTCGCTAAATACTCGCAATTATTTTTCTGGTTTGTAGAAACTAATAGAAAACTGAAGAAAATTCCTGAAACGGAAGTTGACGACTTAACGGAATGTCAAGACGACGAACTATTTCAAAATTCTGATTCAGACTTGAACAACTCGCAATAATTCGTCATATTCACAGTCACAATTTTTTTTTAAGGACACGTGCGGCAACTCAAGATGTAAACATTGCACTACACTAAAATGCACAAGGTCACTATGACCTTGAAACCCGTCCGCTTATGACGTCACAGATTTCCTTCTATACACGTCGGTGGCGCGTACGGACCGCTAACTAACTAACTTTGTAGGGATGGGTTTTTCAAACGGGGTTTCACTATCGACAATGATTAGAAAACCTATTAATTCTTGATTAAGGTGAATAAAACCTAGTTTAAAGTGTACAATATTTATAAAATATTATATATTTACGTCATTTTCTTGCAATAATAGTATTTATGATCATTTCGACGAGATGAAATATAGCGAGGTCTTCGTCGTGTCCCATCACTGGCTTACTTGATATCAAGTAATTGGCGCTGGGGGCATTAAAATATTTTCTGGGTTTTTGTTTCTATTGAAAATTAAACAAATAAGAACTTATTATGCGTGAAAAAGTTAAAAATATGGTTGACAACAGGGCAAATTTCCATAAAAACAAAATAAAAGGTCTTGTAAAGGTCATAAATTTATTTTATACTGTGATTACTTCTAATCAAGTAGTGGCGCTGAGGGCACGAAAATCTCGAACTTGTATAGAAGTGATTGGCGTTCAAAAGGTTAACGGATAGCCCTAGATAATTATATGCTACATTTTCTGTAGATGGGGTTGTTTTAAGTATAATGCTTCATCTCATTTTTATCCTGAACAAAATAAAATAAAATAGGTCTCTTTTCGTTTCATCATAATCATTAAGCTTTCAGCCGAAAGACGTCCACTGCTGGATATAAGCCCAAGGATCTCCACGACGACTGGTCCTGCGCCTCCCGCATCCAGCGGTTTCATGCTACCTTTACCAGGTCGTCCGTCCATTTTGTCGTCGGCCCTATCGGGCATTGGTCCTATGGGCAATGTGCCCGGCCCGTTGCAATTCTTTTCGTTTCATCGACTTTCCAAGCACGACAAAGCAGTTTTCACTTCCAAAAATGCTCGATTGCTTAAAGTATTTCTAATTCGCCTATTTATTTTATATTCTAGGTAACTGTACGTTTTTATGGTGTCATGAAGAGTCAGAATCTTTGAAAGTAGGAACACGTTTTTATGATGTCATGAAGAGTCAGAATCTTTGAAAGTAGGGACAAATCCACTGTATGAGAGTAAGTTGGGGGCGGGCCGAAATTAAAAAATAAAATCAAACGTATGTTGTCTTTTTACAATTTATTTAATAACGAATTTTGTCTTCAGGCCACAAAACTCCATTTACTTATAGATATTGATTGTATACAATAAAAACTTCGTACTGACCTAGCAATTAATGCCCTGCGACAACTTAATTCTGAAACACCAGATAGATACACCACAGGTCATTTATTGCCTGGTACAGACGAGGTACCTATAAACCCTATTCAGTGCTGTAGATAATACAAATAGGTGTGTTTTTAACGTAATTGCTCGTTTTACAACTATAAATAAAGTAAGTTACATAAGCATTAAGATATTGAAATGTTTAATGCGACGCAGAAACATAATAAATACATATAATCAACATACATTGTGCGTGTACAGGCACCTTTTACAAATTTACACGAATCATTTAGATACAGTCACCAAAGGAAATAAGTAGCCAGGGTCGTCGGATATAATTAATAATAATTTATTGACATAAAATTGTTTTCGGATAAAATTTTATTTAATTAATAGATAATAAACAGTTAATTATTCAAAACCAAATTGAATTCGAAAACATCTATCCGACCGCTTACTTTTCTCTATTGGTTACTGCACATTGAATATAAAAAAATAATAATGTGCATTTTAGAGATTCCATTCATATAAGCATAATAAGTATAACTTACGTATTATAAAGGGTTCGCTAGAAAAATTATTATCATGATTTTACAGTCACCTTTATTATAGTTTTGAAAACATCAATTATTTTTATATGGATTATAATATAGCACATTCAAATGACACCAATTTACAATTAACTTTCATAATACCATACGGGTTACATGTTCGTTGAATAGGTACCTTATTCCTTAGAAATTTGTATACCTAATGCAAAGGCAAAGTTTTAGAATCAAGTTTCACCATAATTACAAATATATAAAGATTAGATTAGTTTGCTATAGTAAGCAGATCTCATTTTACTTTCTTATAAAAATAAATGCGGGGTTTTCCCACCTCACTTGTAGGTACACGTGACATTCGCTAATGATTAAAGCTTCGGGGTTATCTTGCACATGTTAGAGAACTGTTCATAATATTGAAAGTTGCCTATTTGTCCGATTTCACTAAGCCATGACTAAAGGTGGTAAAACATCAAACTACCAACTCGTTGGCGGTAGCTGATTGTATTTTTTTCTTTTGAGATTCGATATTTAAAATTGCCCGCATAATGACAACTGTTATATTCAGGAAATTCCAAGCAAACTTTTTAATATTTTAAATTTAGAACCATTTTTTTTTTACTAACTTTTATTAAGGGGGTTTTGGCGGGAAGCTAAGATACACGCTCATTTTTATTGGACTTTTATTATTTATACTGTCGTTTACTAAATAAAAACGCGTGATTTATGTAGTAAAAAGTGCATTCAGTGAATAATTCATAAAGAACAGTGAAATATTGTAGCATAGTGGCCACATCATGGCTTTGTACCAAATCATCCTCCTAAGTGTTCGGTTCGCGCGGCCGTCTTTTTCGACATGAATAATTCATTACGTGACATTGGCTAAATGCACAAACCGTGCGAAGCCATAAGAGAAAGGAAGAAGAACTTTTCAAAAAAATTATTTTACTTGAAATTGGCACAAAGTCATAACTAGTGACACACTACAAAAAAAATAATTTTATTAACTAGTTTTCGTTATTGCCATAAATAAGAAAAGTTCAAGGACAAGCAGCGTTAAAAATCAGGTTGCAGTCTCATCTCGCCAACAAAGACATTGTCAAAAATTGTGAAAATGTAGCGATATTAGAGGTATTTTTGACAGATTAGGAGTGGACTAAAATCAGACTGTGAACGTTCTTAAATTTACGAGAGTTGCCCCTCTGTTATCACAATGTCGCATTCGAGATAAAAAATATATTTTTAAATACGATAATATTTTGTTACGCGTGGACGATTTTTTTTAAAACACAATTTAGATAATATGAACAGACTCCAATTTGCTATTAGCTTACATCGCATTCACATGAAATTATTAAGATAATTTAACTTAACTAGGATAGATTTGAGTGTTATGTTAACAAAAACTATTCATTTTAATCTCTGTGATGGGATTCTGTAGAGATTGCGTTATCATATCAAATATCTAATTATCGTTTTTGTCACGACCTTATGAGTCATACATATCTGTGTTAATTTTATTTAATATAACACTCTAAGCGGAGATTACAAGGCACAACATAGGGCATTTATATCTTATTGATAAGCAGCGTATATTTAAATCAGGTGGAGTTTATTTAAACTATACGGCTCTGGAATATTTAGGGTAATACAATTTGGGAACGGTGAATACTAATGTGAATCTTACTTATTTACATTTCCATTTTGATTATATTTTATTTTTTGTTTTGCTGGTATTTTGGGGTAGCTAGTGCCAGCTAGCCAATATGGTAAATAATTTCATTGTTGTTGTTTTCTTGCGTTCATTACTGTACATACATAGTATTGTATAAAACCAAGTATTTAAAAAAAAAAATTAAAGGACAGCTGTGCTGCTGGTGAGGTTGTTCCGCCACTTCTTCTTCCCAGCGAAAGGACTAGGAAGTGGCCGGCGTTTTGGGGGACTGTCTTATGTAATATTGACGTTCAAAAAGTGCTGATTCTCAGCCCACTTTGAATAAATGACTTTTGATTTTGATTTTAAATCCCCTGGGCTGTAGGTAGAGGTGAAACGCCGCGGTAGCGTTAGCCCGTAAGCGTCCGGAATACCACTCTATCACCTCCACAATGGAGAAAGACCATGAGGAATTACACCGTAATACAAAAATAAATCTTAAAATATGACTATTTCAAATAGCATTCCTTTGTTACGGTAAAATTAGGAATACCAAGTTTTAATCCCTTATGATAAATAACCGTTATGAGTGAAACCCTTGGTAATTCATATAATACAACGGTTGCAGATCCTAATTTTGTACAACCCTAATATTATAACAAGAACTCAGAATATTATTGTTTTCAAACATAGTACATTAGGGCCTTATAAATATGACTCGACACATGTAAAAGTTAAAAAATTAAATGACACATTCGAGGAACTGTTTAATCAAACATTTAAAAATTTTATTCAAGGATTACTTTTGAAATTTTTACATTTATTCTATAAATTATAAAAAATGTCAGACGTCAATCTTATTCCACGAATAAATATTATCAGTTGATTAAAAAATCATATCTAATAACTCTAGTCTATATTATATTAAGAGATAAAGTTAGTGAGCTTGTGACGGTAACATACATACCTACATAATCAGCCTATAATGTTCCCACTCCTGGGCCACAGGCCAGAGAGGGAGTGGGCCGTAATCTACCACACAGGCTTTTTGCTCTAGGACATGCTGGTTTCCTCACGATGTTTTCCTTGTCCGTTTTGAGAGCAGTGGTGTTGAAATAATTTACACAAATTAATGCGCCTGACAGGGTTTGAATCTACGACCTACAACTTTAAATCGCGGACGATACCACTAGGCCCCCGCAGCTCTCACGGCAGCTGTAACGGTAACCTCTGGGTCAATGGGTAAAACAATTTTCAAAATCGGTCCAGAAGATCCAGAGATCACCCTATAACCTCACAAGCTCACGCACTACTAGCAAAGTAACTAACTAAAAGTCACATTATTTGTGAGTGTCATAGGGATATTAGACTTTCGCGGTAGTCTGTCCGATTTCATCCTAAATTAAAAAAAAATACCGTCAATCGAAGTCACGTATCAATGGGACAGCTCAGCTAATAAATAATAAACAGAAAAATAAACCCATATCCATCAGTGACCAGGTGATTTCCGTTCTAATTCACCTGTACATACATGCCACAGAAATTTGTACTGGGTTGTCTAGCCCGTAGAACGTAACATATCACCCCTATTTTCGACAAAGGAATAGACGAGATGCAAATACTTATTTTAATTACATTTACTTCTGAAAAGGAGCACATGTGATAAAATAATGATTTTTAAGCGCCATATGCTCGTTTTTCACTTAATAAAGACATACAAGGCTTCTTTATTAAGTGAAAAATATGAAATTGAAGGATAGGTAGGTACGTATATCTATCGGTACAGAAACGAAATATTGAAAACACATCCAACATGCAATATACCTGCTTAATATTAATGTAGACTCAGGGAGAAACAAAGTTTATAACGTAGTACAGTATGTTACATACTAACTGGAAAACGAAGAAGTTATGGGAATGAAGAGAAATAATACAGAGTATATCTGCGTAGTAAACGATATTAACACAGACGGGAAGATCGACACGCAGGACCGCATCGTATGCCAGATTCCACAGGATAGGACCGAGAACTGACCTCTGCGGAACCCCACATGTAATCTCCCTCCGTTGAATGCTACTATTAGTATTTAGCGCTTGAAGCTTAAGATAACGACAACATTATTGTAGAATCGATTTTACACAGATCAAGGTAGTTACGAGAGGTATTAAAATAAAACTGTTGAGATCTCGTCTAGGTTTTTCCGAACTAAGTAAGCGCTGAAACCAGTATTTACATTTAGCGACTGTATATCTGCACAGGTCAGTTACTGAGTAACCCTTTCGTTAGTGGTAAGATTGGCAGACTTTCGGGTTTCTGACGACCCACAGTGTGGTACCGGGCTTAAAATAGTATCAACCCATATCCTCCCGTGGGTGTCGTAAGAGGCGACTAAGGGAACTCTCACCAGGGAAGCGGGCAGCAGCGCTTCTCCTATTGAATATCAAATTACTGCGATCCCCAACTCGTCTGCCAAGCGTGGAGAATATGGCAATGAAATCAAAGCCTTGGGGGAGGTCTTTGTCCAGCAGTGGGACCTCTATACGCTGAGAAGAAAGAAAGAAGAAGAAGATAAAGGTTGCCAATGCTCAATGAAAGACAGTCGAGACCAATGACTTAACGTGCTTTCTGAGACACGAAGGGAATGTCATCCATCCACGGAGCATCCGCGGTAAGCATAGCTTAACATGGTCTATTGACCCGCGCGGTATTTTTAGCCACAAACCCCTCCAGTGTGGCTACCATGAGTTTTCATTACGAACGACTCGATCATCGATATCGATCGCATTTGACTCATCGATTGGCTCGCTTCAAGCTTGTAAGAACTCTCAACCAATGAGAGCACCAAACGCGGTCGATGCGTATGATCGAGTCTAGTAATGAAAACTTATGGTAGCCACACTAAGTTCAAGTAGATAGCGAATACACTCTACTAAGACTTATTTATAATAAAGTTAGAAATGGACGACACTTATATTTATACATATTTTACCAGGTAGATGAGAACTGTGAGAATACTGTTTAAAGTAGTAACTATCACTAGTAATACGATATGATGATACACAACACCAATCTCGTTAAGATATAGATAAGTCAAATGACTTCGTACATACTTCAAAAGGACTTTTATTAGCTTACCCTATCTCTCAATAAGAACGTCTTATGTGCAGAGGAAACATAGACTCTAGATGTCGATTGAACCTAATCAGGTTTAGGTCGCCTCCGATGCGAAAATGAGGGGAACCACTTACGAATTCTGCTAAGAAACATTACTACATTATGTCCCCGGAGATTCAGGTGACTTGTAGCGAAATATCATCGCCTAGTATCACAGATACGCGCGAAAAAGGGCGGCACCGCAACAATGGCTATATCTCGCGGGTAAGAGATAGAATTATAAACAAATCTCTATATTAGAACAGGCAGTTTCGTCGCTTGTCGTACAATGAGCCTTGGCGGAACTTCTGCGGTTTCGTTGCTATGATTTCGCGGCGGAAATGTAATACCTGCCTTAAGTAATTTCCCTTATTTTGAGGCTTGTTCCAAATAAGCCAGCTTAAAACTAGTCAACGGTCCACAACTCTCATCTTCACATAGTAGTAAGTAGAATATACCATTATTTTTAAATGCATTTTATTTTCTTTTGTCCTATAGTAAAAATGGCTGGGTAGTGACCTACTCAAATCGTTCACCTACCGATCACATCACCAAGCCACATTAATAATGCCTTCAGTCAATTCGTTCGAACAGTCTTCGTCTTGTTGTAATCAAATCACTAACGTTGACGATCTAATATTCTAATTGATGCAACAATGGCCCCGATTGTTCACAAACTAAACTAAATTCAGATTTAGTGTATCCTTTTCTTTCCATTCCATTCAGAAAAGGACAGAAAAATAATATTAATTTAGTCCTGTCAAATAAACAAGGAAATCGGGGCCATTATTTAACTACTAACACATCAGGCCAGCCTATGCAGGGCAGACCTATCTGCCAGGATTTTTCATTTTTCCGTAACTCTATCTCTTTCTGTCGGGCACTAGGGCGAGAAAAGTGTGGCATCACGGGGTCGATTTAGTAGTCGCTTCTTGCTCTAGAGAAGTTTCTGAGCTGCAGAAAGGGACGGAGGCATGGATGAATCCGTGTGGATAGGTCTAGATGAGTCCTGCTTATTAGTTGAGTACTACATATCATTAGTACATATATATTCTACGATATCTTACTAAGCTACACTGAAACACTACACCTCGCGGGAACATGTAGTAAAATTGCACATTTATCATCATTTGCTATTGAAAGCATTATTGTATGAATTGTAACAGCGCCAGTAGGCTTATTTGGAAATAACCACGTACTTAGGTGTGCACTGCATACATACGAGCAACACGCGTCGAAGACAGAGGCCACTACAACCGTCAAGGCACGTCTGCGATATGCAGCGCGTGTATTTGAGTACAGCGTCGGCGACCAACCACGACGGGTGTCGGCGACAGGCCACGAGTGGTGTCTGCAACAGGCCACAACGGGTGTCGGCGATAGGCCACGACGCGGGTTGGCGACAGCCCACGAGTGGTGTTTGCAACTGGCCACAATGGGTGTCGGCGACAGGCCACGACGGGGGTTGGCGACAGGCCACGACGGGTGTCGGCGACAAGCCACGGCGGGTGTCGGTGACAGGCCACGACGGGTGTTGGCGACAGGACGAGTGTCGGGGATAGGCCGCGACGGATGTCGGCGACAGTTCATGACAGGTGTCGACGATAGTACATGACGGGCGTCGGCCACAGTACATGACGGGTGTCGGCGACAGGCCACGACGGGTGTCGACGACAGGACACGACGGATGTCTGCGACAGTACATGACGGGTGTCGGCGACAGTACATGACGGGTGTCGGCGAAAGTACATGATGGGTGTCGGCGATAGTACATGACGGGTGTCGGCGACAGGCCACGACGGGGGTTGGCGACAGGCCACGACGGGTGTCGGCGACAAGCCACGGCGGGTGTCGGTGACAGGCCACGACGGGTGTTGGCGACAGGACGAGTGTCGGGGATAGGCCGCGACGGATGTCGGCGACAGTTCATGACAGGTGTCGACGATAGTACATGACGGGCGTCGGCCACAGTACATGACGGGTGTCGGCGACAGGCCACGACGGGTGTCGACGACAGGACACGACGGATGTCTGCGACAGTACATGACGGGTGTCGGCGACAGTACATGACGGGTGTCGGCGAAAGTACATGATGGGTGTCGGCGATAGTACATGACGGGTGTCGGCGACAGTACATGACGGGTGTCGGCGAAAGTACATGATGGGTGTCGGCGATAGTACATGACGGGTGTCGGCGACAGTACATGACGGGTGTCGGCGAAAGTACATGACGGGTGTCGGCGACAGGCCACGACGGGTGTCGGCGACAGTACATGACGGGTGTCGGCGACAATAGATGGCGGGTGTCGGCGACAGTACATGACGTGTGTCGGCGAAAGTACATGACGGGTGTCGACGACAGTACATGACGGGCGTCGGCCACAGTACATGACGGGTGTCGGCGACAGGCCACGACGGGTGTCGACGACAGGACACGACGGATGTCTGCGACAGTACATGACGGGTGTCGGCGACAGTACATGACGGGTGTCGGCGAAAGTACATGATGGGTGTCGGCGATAGTACATGACGGGTGTCGGCGACAGGCCACGACGGGGGTTGGCGACAGGCCACGACGGGTGTCGGCGACAAGCCACGGCGGGTGTCGGTGACAGGCCACGACGGGTGTTGGCGACAGGACGAGTGTCGGGGATAGGCCGCGACGGATGTCGGCGACAGTTCATGACAGGTGTCGACGATAGTACATGACGGGCGTCGGCCACAGTACATGACGGGTGTCGGCGACAGGCCACGACGGGTGTCGACGACAGGACACGACGGATGTCTGCGACAGTACATGACGGGTGTCGGCGACAGTACATGACGGGTGTCGGCGAAAGTACATGATGGGTGTCGGCGATAGTACATGACGGGTGTCGGCGACAGTACATGACGGGTGTCGGCGAAAGTACATGACGGGTGTCGGCGACAGGCCACGACGGGTGTCGGCGACAGTACATGACGGGTGTCGGCGACAATAGATGGCGGGTGTCGGCGACAGTACATGACGTGTGTCGGCGAAAGTACATGACGGGTGTCGACGACAGTACATGACGGGCGTCGGCCACAGTACATGACGGGTGTCGGCGACAGGCCACGACGGGTGTCGACGACAGGCCACGACGGATGTCTGCGACAGTACATGACGGGTGTCGGCGACAGTAAATGACGGGTGTCGGCGAAAGTACATGATGGGTGTCGGCGACAATAGATGGCGGGTGTCGGCGACAGTACATGACGGGTGTCGGCGACAGTACATGACGGGTGTCGGCGACAGTACACGACGGGTGTGTACATGACGGGTGTCGGCGACAGTACATGACGGGTGTCGGCGACAGTACATGAGGATGTCGGCGACAGTACATGACGGGTGTCGGCGACAGTACATGACGGGTGTCGGCGACAGTATTATATTATTATATTTGTATATTATAGAAAAAAAAAACGTGAACTAAAAAAACGTGAACTAAAAAAGCGACGTCGAATTTCAACAAGTTTCGAATCAGAAACTTATAACATCGGTTATGTGTACCTATTCACGTAACTGCCTCTTTTTTGTCTATAAAAAAGGTGAGAAAAGGTTCATTTTCAGAAAGGTTGAATAAATTTATTGAACCTTCACGTTTTACTCTAACTGTATTAAAAACAGTTACTCAAAATAATTATCTAGCTTCTGTTTATCTGAAAGATGCCTAATTTCTTCTTGCTGTACATATGTACAGCAACCTTTTAGAGCATAAAAAATACTTACGATTGGAATTCAATAGTAATTGCTATGGGTGCAATTGGCTAATTCGGTCTTAATACTTGTCCTCTAATATTCATAAAGATCATGAAACCTGTCATGGGACACTTATGTTTACATGGTTGATTTTCTACGATATATTAAGATGATATTCTGTGTATTGACAGCTCATTTAGCAAATGTAAACAAAATTTAAATAAAACGATATACTTCTTAAATAACTTAAGGTCCAAAATTAATTATGATAAAAGTTCCGTGATCCCTAAGTAAAAGCTTACACAGACACATGGGAGGGTAATTAGTATTAATCGCTTCGAATTCTCACATAATTATGATAGAACTTCACATACGGGTAAGTTCCGTTTTATCATTAAGAATAAGGTCAACTATTAGCGTACCTATACGAGTGATACGTTTTTAATGAATATAAAAATTAATACTTTTATACATGAACAACAATGTAAATTAACTGAAAATTATTTTGAAACGCGAGAATTTTTTTAATTTATTGATCTAATAATGTTCTTTTTACATTTGGAAAACAACCTCTGCGTGAAGATCAATTTTGCATTAATCTTCTTTTAATTCTGAAATTAACATCCAAAAGCAAACCTAAGATAAAACATTTTTATTTTTCTTTATAACCCTGTAAATGCAAATTGAAAGTACACCTGATATTATAATTAATTAAATCACAAAAAATATCATAGATCGCACAAATAGTTTTAAAATCCCATATATACTTTCATGACTACTGATGATTTTGCCTATATCTTTTATTTTGTTAATAACAATTCCTACTTTCCATTACCAATGTTTTAGTTTCCCAATTTTCGTCACAATATTGCGCTAAAAAGATTATTACCGATACATTTTGGTAAGTGTAGAAGGTGCAAAATGTTATACATTCTCGCTCTTAGCCCAAAATGGCGCCCGCGCCACCGTGCCAAGACTCAACCCCTAAAACAATGGATACACTAGTAACCCATTTAAAGAATGATTTAATTATCGTGTCTATTCAAGTTGGTTCCAGTCGAAACCCTGTTTAACAAGAGTATGCAGAAATTAGAACATATTTTTATATCATGCTCTATGATAAAGTTATCAGTAATACAGATTATAGACTACCCACATATTATTATAATACTAATATTACAGTGGTGACCGTAGGTAATATAGAAGATATAGGAACTTTTCTAAACGCAATATAACTATAACATTTATCTATAAGAGCGATGATGTGAAATAGTTTGCTTGAATATGTAAATGATAAGTGCTCACTCACAAAGCCCGGCTCGAGGAAGAGAGTATGTTTTTATCATTGATATAATATTAAACTAAGGTAGATACGTCACTAGCGCACTGAAAATGAAGCGTACAAAAGGAGGTAAGTCCAGCAAGTCGCTTTAGTTTTCGTCGATTCTATTTAAGCGCAAACGACAGACACTAGCCATCTTTTTCTTCTCTATGCTTTAGATTGCGCCCCATCTCACTCACACTGTGCCAACGTGTGAAATGTACGCAGAATAAAAAAATTGCATGTGTGTGCTGCTGCTCCGATCGGCACATTTATTTTGGTTAATTTGTTAGAGCATATCATATCTGTTTAATATTATATCAATGGTTTTTATTATGTTTAAAAGAGTCTTGGGTCATTGTAATAAGGTTGTTTTCTCATGTCACTGCACGTTAGGTTGGTTCTTAAGCATTTAAAATTAAAAACACTAAAAATGAAAAACCAACCTTATGACCCAAAATGGTTTTTAAAATGCGATAAAAGACTGAAACTTCACATTTTGAAGTAAAAAATAATACTGATTTGTTTATAGTAACAATATAATAATATTTTGCTGAAAGTTTAGAGTGTTTCCATTAGAGAGATATATAGAAAGATCTTACCGTTTCTAACACCACTTTGTATACGTTTTAGTATTTACAATTCCACCCACAACTGTTACTAAGATCTTAAGACTTCGACATTAAATTTTATTTAAAGATTATCCTAATAATAACATATCTTTGATAATAAGCTTTTTTAACTAAAATCTATTAAGTAGCAATAATAACGAAGGAATGTAAACATAATAATTAAAATTTAATTTAATATGACCACCACTGGACTAACTTAAGAATTACATTTTAATATTCAGATCTCGATTCCGTCAGAATACAAAAGTGCTGGAGATTGAATGTGTTTTTGCATTCATCAAATCAAAAGATTTCACTTGGCAGATAGTCAACATAACTTAAGGTGCAAATTGCTACTTTCAAAACTGCCTTTATTTTGCAATTGACTTCGGAAATGGCAAGAGTACTAGATACAATTTCTACCGTTTATATAAATTGAATAAAAACTTTATACAAATGACGTGTCGCATACATAGTTCGCTCCGCGGGCCGCACTCAGCACACATAATGTACTCGGCTTATATTCGAACGACTCACAAAACTTTATAATAATATTTACTTCTTACACTATTAACAAAATAAATTACGTATAGTGTTAATGATTGCCTTTTGTACATTATTCATTGTAAGTAATGTATTTTTAAACAAATTTAACCAGATAGGCTGGGTGAATTATGTCATATTAAAATGCTTGTATTTTACATACTTGAGATTCTAACCAGTAGAATATTAAACACAGAAAGATGCTTTTAAATCTACGATGCATGGAACACGTGAAGATATGTGTGGTAAAACTAGTTGCAATTCCTAAAAATACCCCATTTACGGACCTCCATGGCTAAAACGACGACCCATTCATTCATTAATAAATAAAATTCAATAAACAATTTAAACTTTAAGAATATGCAAACGCATACGAAGTAACAAAATAACAAATATCTTACCAACTACAAGTCAATTAAGTTTTAAGACTAAAATTCTTTGGCTCGATGGAAAAAATGGCCAATTTTAACATAATATAAAAAATGGAAATAAAATTACCGTCTTTATGAAGCCATCACATTTTAGCACCATAAACAAATCCAAGTACATTTAGCTAGACGCTGGCCTCCAATCACAATGCCTCTTACACGATTCTTATTGTTCCACCGTGGTGTCCTTACTCCACTATTGATATTTGCGCAAATCCCACCAGTGTTTGTTCATCGAAGTCCTCATTGGGCCCAACAGAGTTCTGCAAAAGAAACATTCTAAATAAGACTATGGAAAACTACCTACAATGGAAAAGCTAAGTACAACTTCAGGATTGAACCCACGTTAATGTAACGGCGGGGTTTATTGCGTACCAGACTATCAGTAGCAATGGGTTCCATTTTGGCACTTCAACAACATTCATTACGTAATTTACGTTGTTGAGCAGACAAATTTTTCGCACATAAGAAGCAATGCTTTAGGAATAACCCTCTAAATAATTTTGATTGCGATTGAAAGAATATTAAGCAATAAGGGTGCCTGTCTATATAAAATACTAGCTGCGCCACACGGTTTTACCCGCGTTTTTTTATATATGCCCCGCTCCTATTGGTCGCAGCGTGATGTTAAATAGCCTAAAGCCTTCCCGGATTAATACGCTATCCAATGCAAAAAGAATTTTTCAAATCGGACCAGTAGTTTCTGAGATTAGCGCGCACAAACAAACAAACATACAAACAAACTCTTCAGCTTTATATATTAGTATAGATTAGCGTATCATATATTGGCGCTGATAATCTTGTATACAAACTATACTAATTTTATGTTAAGTGTAAGCACCTTTTTCTTTCTATTTTATTTAAAAAAGAAAAAGGGATAGAAGATGACATATTAGTTTAATCCTGTCAAATTAAGATATTCCATAGACAGTTTAGACGCGATTATAAACATGGCGACCAAAAATACGATTTACGTCAGTCGCGGCCTAATTTCTGTCAAATTAGGCCGCGACGGCCAAAATAACATTTTATTTTGTATCCTTTAGGCCTAGTATGAGTTTTCATTACGAGAATCGTTTGACTCATCGATTGGCCCGCTTCAAGGTTGTAATAACTCTCAACCAATGAGAGCGCCACACGCGCTCGATATCGACGATCGAGTCTAGTAATGAAAACTCACACTAGGCCTACTTATCTTACTGAAATAGAAAGAAAGAGATGCACCGAACTTTAATTTAGTTGAACAAGGGAATTGGGGCCAATTTCAGTCTATAATATTCTAACAATCTTTAACATAAGCCAATATCCATACTAATATTATAAATGCGAAAGTATCTCTGTCTGTCTGTCCGGCTTTCACGCCAAAACTACTGAACCGATTGTAATGAAATTTGGTACACAGATAGTCTAGAGTCTGAGAAAGGACATAGGCTATATAACATCCTGCTATGACCAATAGGAGCAGAGCAGTAACAAAAAATGTTGCGTAAACGGGAGAAAACGCGGACGTGCATATTATCGCTATCAATATTTTAACAGGCGCTTACTTAATATCAACTAAGCTATAAGTCAAAATGTTGCCAGTGGCCGAGGTGATTTGTTCTTTTTGGATTCTCCAGGAGGTACACGTAAAACCTATATTTTAAGATAAAGGAGTTGCTGTTGCAGTTGCTTCTTCGGGAATAGCTGCTACATTACTTAGTGGGGGACGATTAGCGTACTCAGTTATAAAGTTACCATTGAACTTAGCTCATGAAGAAATGTATGCAACATTAGTAAAAGCAGTGAGCGCGAAAGAATGTTACACCAGTGTAATTTGATGTGATTACTAGGGGTACGCCGGCAGATGAAATAAATATCTGTTTGAAAGCAGCTGCATTATGGGTTGTGTCATTATGGGTTCAGTGATATTGGGTAGTGTCTCACAACGAATATGCGAGTACAACTTCACTACGATTCTCAAGCCAGGCAATATGCAGCTACTCTTCTAAAATTTGAAGAAGATCGTATGCCAACTAACAGGGACGGTATGATTACACTAAGTCATGAGTTCTGTCAAATTGTGGATCATCATCATCATCATCTCAGCGTTTATCCCGGTTGCATCCGCGACTTTCGCGTTGGAGCCCGGGGTCCGCTTTCCTGCACATTCTCCTCCATTTTGCACGATGTTTAGCATCCTGTGGTAAGAGCTTGTTGGCACGCATGTCATCTCTTACAACGTCAAGCCAGCACTTCTTTGGTCTACCCCGCTTTTTCCGGCCCGGCGGAGGCGCCATGGCAAGACATTTGTTACCCACGTATCATGCCGGTTTGCGTAAGACGTGGCCGTACCAGCGTAGGCGACCCTCCTGCAGTTTGTCTGCAATGTCACGGACACGAAGGCTGCCCCGGATGCGGGATTTGATGCGGGGGATGTGGATAGCTCAGATGACCTATCAAATAATGTATATCCGGATCTTCAAACAAATATATGGCCATCCAAGAATGACCATGTGAAAGGACAATTTTGCCGCCGACTAATGAAATCCATACTAATATTATAAATGCGAAAGTAACTCTGTCTGTCTGTATGTCTGTTACGCATTCCCGCTTAAACCTCTCAACCGATTTTGATGAAATTTGGCACAGAAAATCTTTAGACCCTGAGAAAGGACATAGGCTACTTTTTATCCGGAAAAATTTGATGTTCCCGAGGGAAATCTAAAAAGTTCGATATAACCGAACTCTACGCGGGCGAAGCCGCGGGCGGAAAGCTAGTACTAATTAAATATATAATTAACCCACTGCAGGGCAAAGGCTTTGGATTTTAACCTACGTTTGCTCGTGGTTGAGAGACGAAGCCTTCATATAAATAATGAATTTAGTTTATTATAATTATATAATAATTACTATACATAACCAGTAAACCTGACTTATGATTATACGAAAGACCTTTACAATAAGAGGTCAGATAAAACAGAAAATTCTTGAGGTGTAGCTGTGTGTATTCCTTTATCCCAATTTATGATATACAACGTAATTTTTTGTATATGCGAATCCGAAACACGTGTCCAGTATTTAAATTTATGTAAAAAATGTATGTACAAAATTTCAAAAAGCTATTATGAAATGAGCTTGTTATGTTTGTTACCTGGTTGTCCCAATAAAAATATGGTCAACGATTTGGGCCCTAGGACACTATGATCCGCTGTGAACTGTGTTGTGCACTCGGTAATCACACTGTAATACTTTTTGAATATATTTGGGAATATGATAATATATCATGGTGTAAAAATGATTGAAATCGATTCAGTTGCTTATTCTGAACGGACTATATTCAGGTTTCGTATAAAAAAAAAATAACGTTATAAGTGTATAGGGTAGAGAAGTAACGGATAGAAGTTTGGCCGGATACCGGATATCCTGTCGACCAATGTGACCGGATAGCCGGATATCCGGCGAAACTTACTCGTTTGCGCAGGCGGCGATAACCTGTGAGCTGGATTTTTTATCTCAAGTCAGTGCGAATTGATCGTAATTGCGACCCTTATTCTTGGTGGGCAGCTAACGCCAAACAATACCCAAATTTAACAAAGTTTGCTAAAATATACCTTTCTGCTCCTTGCAGCAATGTGTATAACGAAAGATTTTTCTGAAGCTGGCTTTATTATGATGAGAAACGCAACCGCCTGCTACCTCCCAATGCAGAAAAATTAGTATTCATTCACCATAATTCGCCGTTAGTGCGGTATGAGTACTATTTCATTCATTTTATTAACCAGCCGGATACCGGATAGTTACCGGATATCCGTTGCATCTCTAATATAGGGACAACGCAATATATTTTTCTTTCATACTTATCTATCGGTAATCACCTCTTAGAAACCATATGTCACATAGTCGATCCATCGTATCTGTTATCCAAATTTATATCCAAACTCTTGTCCCAACATCATCCTTGTTCTTCCACATCACATGCCTACACCTTGACAACCAGTTCCCATACAAGTTTTAGTTACTTACCAAATGGAATGTAACTGCCTTAGAAGGCAAGGGGATGACGGTCAGCTGTGCATCAAGTAACTTTGCTAGGTTGACCGATATGGGCACGGAGTCGTGCGGGTCTACCAGCCCAGCACCAACCAGCTCCATAGCGATGCCTTCGGCAGTGTCCTTACCCACGATGTACTCGAACCGTATGTCGTTGAGCTCGCGACAAGAATTCCTGTAACATTCGTTAAATTATGTTTAGATAGATTATTTTTTATTTATTACTGACATTTTTATTAGTGACAGCCTCGGTGGCGTCCCAACTAACATTTAAGTCGTCGAGTAGACGTTTTGTTGGCGACTTAATGTTATTTAATATAATCGTATAAACGTCATAAGGACGTTTACTCGACGGCATTAGGGCCCATTTTATACAACTTAAGGCCCTAAGAGTGTCGTGTAATAGTCATATATAGTCCTATATAGTCGCGTAGTAGTCATATTTACGTCGCCGATTTGACTGCATGTCATGTAAATGACAACTGTAGCGGCGTGTATTCGACTTCGTGTCGAGTAATGGCTCACAATATGACTTTTAACCAATGTAATAGTTGTGTTATTGTCATTTAAAGGTGTGCTTATTTGAACGAATTCTATAACATATCACGTGAATATAATATGGCTGTGTTTTTGACAGCAGAGTTAATATTGTATATTTTCTTTGTTATTTGAGGTGATAAAACTATTTCATCAGTTGTCAACCATTGCGCAATCAAGTTTACTGATTAATGTGAGGTAAGTTTCTAACAAATTTTTTACGCGCTTTTAAAATATTAATGTTTTCACATATTTCTATTAATTTATTATCAATGTGACTGCGTTATATGACAACTACATAACTTTCCGACGTATAACTGCATGTTTATTCATTCGAGTACGCCATGACAGTTGATTTAGGGATCAATAGTAAAATAATAAACGCCTAGCTAACATAGTTCAAATAGGTAGGATGTATTTGAACTAAGTTAGCTAGGCGTTTATATTTTAAGAACCAATCTGCGTGACATACCTATAACTTAGAATACTTTTGTTTTAGGTAAACCCCACAAGGATGTTGATAAGTTTTTATCAAAGAATGCAAAAGTGTTGCACGAAAATAATCAGCCGCCAGTTGAAGAGCAATGCAATGTCCAGAATGTAGAGCTAGAAAATACACCACATCAGAAAGAAAATGCTTCGCCAATTGAATTGCCAGTTAGATTGGATTTATAAAATTAAAAAGTGATAAAAGGATTTTGTTTACTTCTAGTGCTTGAACTAGATTTTTTTATGTTGAAATATTGTATTAGAACATACAAAATCTCAACATACATAAATCAAGTTTCAAAAAGATATAAAAGTTCCTAATATCGGAAGGTTAAAATAGGTTTGTGTCGATTGACGCACATTATCGGAGTTAAACGCGATAACTTACTATTAGTTTTAAAGAAATGTACAGAAGACAACACGTCAAGCTACTGCAATCTGTCAGATTTCTTTATTGGATTTTCAACTTTATCTTTTAAGCATTAAGACTCAAGGTTGATTGGGAATATTTGGCAGTTTCTGGTAGCTTGACCTGCGGTCGTTCGTACGTTATGTTTAAGTTGCCTATTGTGTAGTAATTTTGTATGTTCTATTGTAAGATTATTAGCTACATATAAGATGTTTCAATGTGGCAAAATAAATGAATGTTTGATTTTGTATAATATTTCGTATTTTACATTTATGGATCAAAAAGCCATTTAAGTTTTTCCAAAACTAGCAATATTTTAAAGCTTTGCTTTTATTTCTATTTAATAAGTGTCGTCAAACTTGAAATGTTAATTACGTTCCTGGGAATAATAAAAAAATGAAACAATTTTTACTGCGTTTTTTATTACCTATTTCTTAAATGTATGAATAACACACTAACCAACTGACACTTTATATCAGTAAAATAATATAGGTTTGACTTCAGTTTACGAGATTTCGTTCTCATATATTCGGATATGAAGATTTCATAGGCATTTCAAAACATCATTCGTTAAGTTTCAAGTTATTCAATTGGTTTAATGCAATTTGGGGAATATTAAAGTCAGTAGCCCCCACTTGTTATAATGGTCTCTGAAGTCGTCATTTTGGGTGCCTTTATAAACGTTATCTTCATTTTCGGACGATGAATAACTATCTTCAAGTTCGGAAAGCGAACAAGAGTCCTGAACTTCGGCAAATGAACTGCAAGATGTACCTACTCGTAGAATTTTGGTTAAATGTGATACGGAACCCTTCTCATTTTCTTCACTATCAGTTTGAGCTCTATTACTTTGTATTAAAGGACGTGCTTGAAGCGAATGATACTTGTTTTTAACTCCCCTCTTTTGAATTCCCCACTTCTTTTAATACTTTTCCACTTTTATCGATCCATTTGTTGTACCAAACAGTAAATAAATATGATTTCAAAATGATGGAAGTTGTATATAAGGTGATTATAAACCTCTATTATGAGTAATAATTATATAGCGGTCGTGTTATCATTTTTGTAATACTTTAGGATGTATACAGGTCGCAATCGTAATACTTATTCGACTTATATATAATGGTTACAAATACTACGTGTAAACAACTATTATCCGTGTAGCAGTTGTTAAAAAGGTAATTATATGACAAAATTGACAGTATTACGTCGTTTATACGATGAAAACGTTTACACTACAAAAAGTTGTATAAGTAAGTTTTATAGAAGTCGTCGTAGACGCTATTATATGACGATCGTATAAAAATGTCGAAATAACGTCTACACGACATTATTATACGACGAAAAACGTATATGACTATTCGGTCACATAATGCACCAGTACATGACAAAGAGTTAAAAAATATACTATAAAACAACTTTAATAAGACTCAAGGTCTTATAACTGTTTGATTATATGACAAAAATGTTAGTTGGGCGTAGCGGTAGCGAACGCGGCCGCTGCGCAAGGAGGCGCGGCTTCGGTGCCCGCGCAGTGCGAATATTTGTATGCATGAATATGAATATTTGTCGTGAAAATTTTGGTCATGCCTCGGAAAGCACGTTAAGCCGTTGGTCCCGGTTGCCATACGAAAATCTAGTGGCAGTCGTTACGGGTTGTTAAAGCCCTCAAAAGTCCAACAATTGGTCTAACTGCAATGCTTCGATGTCGCCTTCGGGTTGTGGAGGTCAGGCGGCAGTCGCTTTACGGAAAATATCGAAGTTTAGCCAAAATCAGCGGTTGGTCTGGTAAAGCAGACCCCAGACTCCAAAGCTGAAAAAGCTATGGATGCGACTGGGATTAACGCTGAGCTGATGATGATTTTTTTATATATTACTAGCTTTCCGCCCGCGGCTACGCCCGCGTGGAGTTAGGTTATATCGCGCTTTTTAGATTTCCCTCGGGAACATCATATTTTTCCGGGATAAAAGGCTATGTTCTTTCTCAGGGTCTAAAGATTGTCTGTGCCAAATTTCATCAAAATTGGTTGAGAGGTTTAAGCGGGAAAGCGTAACAGACAGACAGACAGAGTTACTTTCGCATTTATAATATTAGTATGGAAGTATGGATAGTTTCATGCCCTGTATAAGACGCCTCATATTCCTGATTCGTACCTTGCAATTCGCTGTCCAATTCCCAATGTATGGAATCTATGATAGACCTTCGAGTTTGTAGAGTACGTAAGACTTCTTTCAGCTATAAAAATTTGATGTTCCCGAGGGAAATCTAAAAAGCTCGATGTAACCGAACTCCACGCGGGCGAAGCCGCGGGCGTAAAGCTAGTTTACAATAAATTAAACAATGCAATTAATAGGAAACTAGGGTCCGTAGTTCACTAGGAAAACTGGACACCAAAAATTGACATCCCGTTCTTTAGTGGCAATTATAAAAATTGGGTGTCTTTTAAGGATTTATTTGTTGAAGCTATTTATAATAATATCTCTTTATCAAACGCCCTTAAGATGCAGTTTCTTAAAAGCAAAGTACGGGGAGAAGCTGAGCGTTTGATACAGCATCTACAAATCAGTTCCGATAATTACACTGTATGCTAGGAAATATAGAATAACAGGTACAACAACACGTGGTTAATTTTTAATTCACACTTAGACCTCATACTAAATCTTCCAGAAGTTCAACAAGCAAACGTCAGATCAAGAATATGCATGATACAACAATAGAGTGTTTAAACTCGATAAGGAACCTAGGCATTGAGGTAGATAGCTGGGATCCATTCATCGTACGTATTTTATTGCTAAAATTAGATGCCGATACCTACTCATGATCGTTATTTGGTAACTCGGAAGATGCTGAGAGATCTATCAAAATTAATGGAGTTTTTAAGCTTCTTAGAGAGCAGATGCATTGCAGTGAGTATTGGAATCTTCACGCAAGAAAACGGAAAATTCCAAACTACCATCAAACAAGCAACAAAAATCATCAGCGTCAAATTTCACGAACAAAAATTCAGCAAGTAAGACTTCGGGAACTTATGTCGAGCAAACATGCCCGTTGTGTAAAGAGTCCCACGGAATATTTTACTGCAGTAAACTTTTAAATATGACACCAAGTGCAAAGCGACAAACAGTTACACGATAGCATTTGTGCAAAAACTGTCTTTATTCGCATGGGGATAAAGAATGTATATCAGAAAAAAGCTGCCGTGAATGTCGTGGCAAACATAACACACTTTTACACGAAGCGTTTCACAATAATTCTTCATGTAATCCAATTACAGAGAACAAAACACCTGCAGTTTTTGCAACCAGGACACAAAAACAGGAATCTCAAGAAAATCACGTTTTGCAACAAGGCAACAACGTGATGGAAACCTTATTGGCCACCGTGATGATCGAATCATCGAAGTCCAAGCAAGTGACGGATCATATCATAAATTGCGTGCGCTAATAGATCAAGGCTCTCAAGCCTCCCTTATCTCAGCCAGAGCGGCACAACAGCTAGCTATATCAAGAAAGTATTGCAGAGCAGTCATCTCCGGCATTGGAGAGAAGGAGAGTAGTAGCAAGGGCGTAACGAGCATAACATTTTGATAACTTTACATTTCAAACAGACGTGGTAATCTTGGACACGCTGATTAATCAATTACCAAGACGCACATTTGTCAAACAAACATGGGCACACCTGATCAGATATGTAACAAGTTTAAAGAAACGTCACACTGTGACATCATACAAGTACAATTACAGCATGAATTCTCGGAACTTCAGTACTATAACCACCTGTTGCTGAGTCAGCATTCCAGCACACGCCGCGAACGATACCTGCGCCGGCGCAAGGAAGGCCTTATCAATGATGTAGGGTATCTCTCAAACAATTTATTCGGTGTACTTGATGAGAGATTTGCCGACCAATATAAACATAGGTATTCAATCAATTCAGGACAATGAAAATCATTTGAACATGACTGCCTCATAAAAACCGAAAGTTTTATGGTTTACTCATACAATCAAGGTCTCAGCACTTTAGACGTAAAACCTTCCTATAAGCTGCCTGAGATAGAACCCATCAATCATATCATAGACGTAGGCATCCCCACTCCACTGATACAAAACTATTCACTTATTTTGAGCAACCACGAGCTTGACGACATCAAAAAAACCGGCCAAGTGCGAGTCGGACTCGCACACCGAGGGTTCCGAGGGTTAGAAGTTTGATTTTTTCGCTGCTTAAAAGGACAATACACCTAGGTATTTGGTATAAATTTCAATTTGATACCTTTATTCGTTCGTGAGAAATAAGGTAGGAAGTTTCATTTTATTAAAATATTTTTATTATATTGTATAACTAAAAAAATGTGATTTTCGCAATTTTTCCTATATTTGCACTATATGGGAATCCTTCATGCCAAATTTCAAGATTCTGAGTTTACGGGAAGTATCCTGTAGGTTTTGATTCCTTTGCGAGTGTCGAAAATTTGTTGAAAATATCGACATAATCGGCTGTATCTTTTGATTGACTTGGCTTAGAAGTTTGATATTTTCAGAGCTTAAAGGGACAATAGACCTGAGTATTTCATATGAATTTCAGCTTGATACGTCTACGCGTTTTTGAGATTAAGGGTCTTGACAGACAGACAGACAGACAGACGGACAACAAAGTGATCCTATAAGGGTTCCGTTTTTTCCTTTTGAGGTACGGAACCCTAAAAACAACTCCATATTCTCAAAACAAGTGAGAATTTGCCACATCAACTTTCTTATCATGATATCCATCACTATACAGCATAATACATAGTGATCGGAGTTGTGTTGGTGGTTGCTTTTTTTTTACATATTATAAACTAGCGCTTGACCGCAATCCTGCCTGATGGTAAGCAGTGACGCAATCGTTGATGGTAAAGCGCACTAGTTTATTAAGAGCCTATTCACTCTAGCCTTGAAGACACTCAAATTGTAGTCCGACGGAAACACCGCCGCTGGCAAATTGTTCCAGTCCCTCGATGTACGCGGTATAAAGGAGGAGGCGAAACGCTTCGTCCGGATCGTAGTGGTGTTAACAACGTAAGGGTGGAAACCAGCCGTACGACGGGTCGTCCGCTGGTGGAACGGAGATGGGGGAATTAAATCATGCAATTCCCGTATTTGCTGCGTAATTTGCTGTAGTCATTATGGTACGTTAGCTGCGTAGCAGGCGAGTCGCATCTCTGGCGGTGGCAAGGGCCACATTGGCGAGTCTACCAACTCCGCAATACGGGACGCCAGCACGAGCAGAGGCTGGGGCCTCTTATACGTCGTCTGCGGTTCAATATAGTGTCAGTGCGCGTAATCAATCGGTGTGAGATTCGAGATGTACAAAATGGTTTTAAAAAAGCATTTAAATACAAAATGCAAAATACTTTTCAGATTTACTATTTCAAATGCAAAATATATTTTTGCCAAACAGTTTTGCGTTTTGTATTTGAAATGCTAAATGCAAAATAGGTATTTTCAAAATACTTTTGTTCATTCCTTTTATATATCTTCTTATCCTAACTTAACTAACCTACTTCCATTCGTTTCCCGCATGAGCCGACTAAGAGGGGTTTAGGGTAATGATGTGGCCACTATGCTACAATATTTCAATGTTCTTTATAAATTATTCACTGAATGCACTTTTTACTACATAAATTTCGCGCTTTTATTTGGTAAACAACACAATAAATAATTTTAAAAGTCCAATGAAAAATGAGCGTGACACTCAGCTTGACACTCTAAGTGCCCTCATCTCTGATTGGTTGAAATCAACCAATTACAGATACGCGCCATATTTTATCGAAATAGTGGGAATAGAAAAATTACGAGGTAGAACAGCCTAGCTCATGGCATCATTCTTTTACGCGGAGTTGAAAAGCGAGGAAATTCAAAAATAAGTAGTGTGGCCTGAAAACCTAAGGTAATATGTAATATTTGCGTAATTTCTGTAATATGTGTTCTAAGTACTAATGCTCTGGCATATTACTTATGCCACTTAGCATAGGCAATACCTTGAAATGTAACCTTGTTGTTGATATTAACAATAATATGTGTAATGAATTGTTTTAATTTGTAATAAATTCTTATATTGTCAAACTTCTTTTCATTCAAAAGTTAACTATTAGTACAATGCTTACATACTGAATTTATAAATACCTAATTAAATAACGAAATCAATTTTTCTTTTATGTCTTCTTCCGATACGTCTTATCACTTCATCTACTTCAATGAGTAGGTTAGTAGGTACGTTTTTATAGACGAAGGAGAAGTGCCAGTCCTTTTAGACGATCTTCAACTTTAGAAGCTCTTTGCCATGCTTTGATTTTTCGTAACGTAGACGACGTACGACTGGGTGTTGAGAGGCGAGCTCAAACCGGGGGTAGACCTGATGTTTTATGCGGACGACACGCTGGTCACAGCCCGGGGGAGCTCGCACAGGGAAGAACGTTGCTGGCGATAGCTGCGGTATCACAGGTGGTGGCCCGCATACGTCGCCTAGGCCTGGAGGTGGCCCTTAACAAGTCGGAGGCCATGGTGTTTCATGGTCCCCGGCGGGCGCCACCACCCAGCTCACACATCGTGATCAGGGGGGATCGGATCGCTGTCGAGTCCACCATGAAGTACCTGGGACTGGTGCTCAACAGCCGGTGGGATTTCGGCTCCCACTTCCGGCGGCTGGCTCGAGTAGCTAGGGCGCTTTCAACGTTGCTTCCCAATCTTTGGGGGGCGAGCGCCGCCTGCAGGCGGCTCTACATGGGAATCGTGCGATCGATAGCCCTGTATGGAGCCGCGGTGTGGGCCTCTGACCTGACGGCCGGCAGCATCGCTGTACTGCGACAACCACAGCGATGACCACCAGAGTCATACATGGGTATCGCACGATCTCCTATGAGGCAGCCTGCCTACTGTCTGGATCCCCGCCTTGGGACATGGAGGCAAAAGTTCTCGCGTCCCTGTTCTGTGTTGGTGGCGTGAGGAGGCGCGGGAGCGGGGAGAACGCCGATGCTTTGTCAGCTCGAGGAGCGTCGGTCGCTCCGAGAGGTCCTGTAGGCGGAATTGCGGGACAGGCTTTCAGGCCCTACCATGCCTCACCACCATCGAGGCGATCCGGCCTGTACTGGTTTCGGATGACACATGTACTTTCGGGGCACGGTTTCTTCGGAAAGTACCCGTGTTCACAGGGAACCGGACGCCCGGTGTCACCACTGCGTCGACAGCCGGGAGGACACAGCGCGGCATACGCTGGCAGTGCTCCGCTTGGGTGGAGCCGCGCCGTGACCTCATCTCTGAAGTAGGCAGTGAGTGATCTGGCGCTGTCGGCCGTAATAGACTCGATGGTCGGCAGCGCAGAGTCGTGGGACGCGGTGCTGTCCTTCTGCGAGGACGTGATGTCGCAGAAGGAAGCTGCGGAACGGGAGAGGGGGTCTTAACTCCCTTCCCGGGCCGCAGAAGACGCACCGGGCGCCGAGGAAGGACGGATAACGCCCTCTTCCGCCCCCCATGAATGGGTCCAGCAGGGGCGAGGGACATGGGAAAGTCCCCGCCCTTTATTCGATGGACCCCGAGACGGAGGCAAGCGCGAGTGTCGGCGCGCGCCTCTGAGGCGATGCACGGGGTAGTTGAACACCGCACTGCCCCGTGCAGGAGACGAGGCCCGGGCAGAGCGGGCCAGCACGAGAGTGTGGGGCCGTGTAAGAATTTAGACTCCCGCGGCCCCACGCGCGCTCGTGATATAAGAGACACCGGGGTGGTTTTAGTCAGTAAAAGTCTGACAGACCCCGTCGCCCACCCCAGGGCGGCGGACATCCTATGTGGATTTCCACCCCGGAAAAAAAAAGAAATGGTGTTGCAATGTTTAACCCGACAACACGACCAACGATGCTGCGCCAGAGGGAGATTGATCTGGAAACCCTCCACGACCAAACTCCCCACACGACAACACGTATCCGGCACACCTTGCAACACAACTGCTCAGACCCGTCCTCCATTCGGCTTCACCAGACATCAAGCCGGAACACAAGGAATCGCTTGGCGGCAAGACTTTGTCTGGTCAGCCGATGGTATGGGCGTATGGCCTACCACCGAGAATAATGATAAATACATATAAATCTTCATATGATCTGACCAAGATTATGTCTGGACTTTATAAGAGACTGTGACCTCCAACTTTGTTTCAGCGTTTCTTCTCAGAGTAGTCAGATAGGAAATGCCACTCATCTATTTAATGACTTGTAAATGTGTTTGTTGTCTTTTGTGTCCCGTGTGGTACCGGGCTCAGAATGTTACCATCCCATATCCTCCCGTGAATGTCGTAAGAGGCGACTAAGGGAACTCTCACCAGGGAAGCAGACAGCAGCGATTCTCCTGTGAAATAACAAATTACAGCGATCCCCAACCCGGCTGCCGAGCGTGGGGATTATGGCAAACCCAGTGTAGTGTAATTGAAAACCTTGGTGGGGCCTTTGTCTAGCAGTGGACCTATATAAGCTGAGTAGAGTAGTTGCTTAAAGTTAACTAATGATCACTGACTGTTTAACCACACATTTTTAACGTTATAACGTCACTTAACTTTAACACAAAGTTAAGTGAAGAGAGTCTATCAGTGTAATTATGTGACACTTTCATTTTAACAACGACATCCATTGCTTTGTTTTCTTTGTTGAACAGACTTTATTTTTGAACATATTATTTTAAAGTATCAAATCATCTAGACCAGGGTTTCCCAAACCATGGGTCGAGCGAATACTAAGTGGGCCCTGCCTGTTGAATAACACACCAACCAGTGATTGCGAAAATAATAGTGGAAATGCAGATGATATTTTGAGTGACAAAAGCGGCACTGAGCCCAACTTCCAAATGCCCTCCACGAGTTGCATTACACAAAACGTCGAAAAGTTGTGAGACAATATGAGCCAGAATATCTGAAGCTAGGATTCACTTGGAATCATGATACGACAGATCCACGTACTCAATGCGTGATTTGCTACGAAATATTAGCGAACGAAAGTATGCGCCCCAGTAAATTGACACGTCATATAGAAACAAAGCATTCCCATTGTGTGAACCAGCCAGTAGATTTTTTTCAAAAAAAAATGTTAAAAATGAAGTCTTCAAAAAACATAGTGCATCATTTCGTTAAAATCAATGAAAATGCTGTATATGCATCGTACCTACCTCATTAGCTTACGGATTGCAAGAGCAGGTAAGCCTCATACTATTGGCGAAGCCTTAGTGTTACTATCGATTAAAGATGCTGTTGGAGCAATGTTTGAAGAAAAAGAAGTCAAAAAAATCGAGCGCATACCACTATCAAATAATACTGTTGCGCAAAGAATTGACGAAATGGCTGAATGGACAGAAGATGAATTAATCCGGAGAATCATTGTTAGTAAATATTACGCTTTGCAACTAGATGAGTCTACTGACCTTCTAGGTCTATCTCAATTAATAGTTTTTGTGCGTTATATATGGCAAGAAGACGCGCATGAAGATATGTTGTTTTGCAAGCCAATTATTCGTGGAACGACTGAGGTAATCTACAATTTAATTGATTCCTATATAAATGAAAAAGGTATACAGTGGAAGAACTGTGTCGGTATATGTACTGACGGTGCGAGGGCCATGTGCGGGAAAAATAGCACATTGTGGACACATTGTAGCCTCCACAGAGAAGCACTGGTTTCCAAAGCATTGCCTGTGATTTCCAAACAGTACTAAACATAGCTGTCAAAATTGTGATTTATATTAAAACAAGACCTTTACAGGCTCGCTTATTTCAAAAGCTGTGTGAAGAAATGAGTAGTCATCATACATCTCCCCTTCTGCATACGGAAGTTCGGTGGTTATCCAGGGGAAAAGTACTGGCGCAATTAGTGGAATTACGCAATGAAGTTATAATTTACTTGGAAGGAAAAAATGAATATATTTAACATCTGAAGGACGAATAATTCATTCTCAAGCTCACTTATACAGCGGATATTTTTTCGAAGTTAAATGAACTAAATTTATATTTGCAAGGTTCAAGCGAATTACACATTTTTGCAGTCCATGATAAAATTCGCGCGATCATGAAAAAGCTTTTGCTTTGGAAGAGTTGTATTGAGGATGGAAGGTATGATTGTTTTCAAACACTTGAAACTTTTATTGTTGAAAACCAAGTACAGCCACAGATGAACGTAGTGTCTGCCATTTCCACCCACTTATCCTCGTTAAAAGAAAACTTTGACAACTATTTCGGCGAGGAGATGAAAAAGCTGAATTCATTGGATTGGATTTGTAACCCATTTCAAAAGCAAGTGAAGAGCTAATTGATTTATCAGAAAATTCGTCACTAAAAAATTGTTTCAATCGTAAGCAATTAACAAAATTCTGGCTCTCGGTTGCTGGTAACTATCCATGTCTGTTTAATGAAGCTATAAAAGTCCTCCTCCCTTCCACTACCTCATACCTGTGTGAGGCCGGATTCTCTAATATGGTGAACACTAAAAGTAGATACCGAAATAAATTGGACTTATCAAACTCACTGCGCTTAAAAGTAACTCGGGTTGAAGTTGACGTCAAAACTGTGATGGCGAAACAGGAAACAATTTCACCCTTCCCATTGAAATAACTTTTTAATGTAATAGTTATTTAATTAAGTAATAAAAAATTGCATTAACACTTTGTTATTTGAAAAGTCCGCTATGAAAACTGTTACCAAAATGAATAAATCGGTTGAATTTCCTAGAGGTGGGTCCCAAGTTTGTAAACTTGAATTAGATGGGTCGTAGCCAAAACAACTTTGGGAACCACTGATCTAGACTGTTATTTAAAGTTTTGGTATAGTTTAGGCTGTTCGTCAGTAGCAGATCTGCAGGGTGATTGCGTAACACACTATCAATAGCAATGGGTTCCATTTTACCAGTTCAACAACATTCATTGCTTTATTTACTTTGTTGAGTAGACACATTTTTCGAACATATGGTGTAATGGATTAGCAATTTGCTTCAAAATGATTTCAATTGATAGTAATAGCGTGTTACCCAATTAGGGTGCAGTACTCTCACCTTAATCGCAATACTAAGTTAATGACAGCTGGTTCTCCGTCGACAGAATTCAAAAAGCGATTCGGTGCTTGCGGAGCTGGGGGTGTGGGTTTAGGTTGCTTTGGTTGATCCTGTGGAACAAATAGTATCATTAAGTTCTACAAAAATTCTTTCATTTAACTTATTTAGATTACATGGCCGGATTTGGGGAGGCTAAGGAGGCTTAAGATAACACCAGCTAAATAAGGTATAGTAGACCTTATTTTGCTATAATCATAGAGGATTAAATCGCATGACAATGGTGCCATCCTAATATGTTAGCGGACATCACTGACGATATGTTGTAGAAGTGTACCTCTGTGTGCCTATGCAGGTACCTCTGCCAATCCTTCGCGGAATAGAGCCGTAATGTGATGTTGTTAAGCTATGCAGTATTTTTTCACGGTACTGACTAAGTTCAGCACAAACTACGGATAGCCTTTGTCAGCTGGTTCATGGGATGCTTATGTTCGTCGTGGAACTGCTCATCTTTATAGGTTCATGCCAAACTCACCTCATTGCCTTCATTATCACTGCCACTAGAGTCGGCCTTCGTCAACTGGTTCATGGGTCTTTTGTCTTCGCTGTAGGATGGCTCATCATCAGACTCCGGCCCTTCGACAGAGGTTTCCTCTTCCTCCTCACTCCACACCCACTCGCCAGTAACTGTGCGGTGTAGCCTGCCTGACGCACCCTTTGTATGTTTACTTGCCTGGAAATCATAAATAATTAACAACAAGAAAAACATTTTTTTCTGATTTGTTTCTGAAAAATAATAAAGATTTTCATCAGCGCTCTCTAGTTTACTGTTTAGTACACCACTTCACAAACAAACTCACTCGCTTTATATCTATACTAATTCATTTCATTAAGAAAAGAACAGAAGATAAATATTACTTTAGTCCTGTATAATTAGTCTGTGTCTAGCGAAGATAATGCCAATCTCGGTGGTAGCCCAAAAAATTGGCTGCCGGCAGAAGTTACCACCCACCAAGCAAAGTCTTGCCGTCAAGCGATTCGTCGTGTTCCGGAATGATGTCTGGTGAAGCGGAGAACCGGTCTAGCAGTTGTTTAACGATGTGTGCCGGGTACGATGTGCCAAATGTTGTTGTGTCGGGAGTTCGGCCGTGAAGGGTCTCCAGATCTATCTCCCTCTGACGCTGCTGCGCCAGATGGATGATGAATGCAGCCAACGATGCTTCGTGCAACGATGGCAGGATTGCGGTGAAGCACTAGTGTAAAAAATTATTTAAAAAAAACCTAGTGTACAACCGGCTCTGTTGGCTAGTGGACTTGTGTTAGCACCATAGAAAAGCTGCAATAGCAATCGTTTGAAAACTGGGAACATTGGCTATGCCCAGAGTAATTACACTTATTCCTTTTCGACAATAAATCTGCTTCTGATTCTGTGCAGTATCAAATAGTTGTCTCTGTTAGCGCATACTATTTCGTCAATAAAAAAACACAGCCATCCTCAATGAACTTGGTCATTTAAGGAACACACTAAATAATAGTAAATTAATACATAATTTGTAGATACCTTATGCACCCTAGTTTCCATACTAGGGCCAATAGCGACTAGAGTTTGTGTTAAATACTTTCTATCCTTGGCCTTCTTGAAGAACGGATGTTTTAATAGCTCTGTAGCTGTTGGCCTTTTCGATGGATCTTTTTGCAAACAATCTATGATCATTTTCCTAAAGGTTTTTCCATACGCTTTGTATTGCTCTTTCTCATCAGCACCTGTTAATAAAATCATGTAGCTATGTAAGTTATAGAGGAAAATCCTGTATCAAATAACACGAATATATTATTCGTGTTATTTGATACAGGATATTTTATTAAATAGGTAAAATGACAGCCTCCGTGGCACAGCGGTAGCGAACGCGGCCGCTGCGCAAGGAGGCGCGGGTTCGATCCCCGCACAGTGCAAATATTTGTATGCATGAATATGAATATTTGCACTGGTCTGGTCGTGCCTCGGAAAGCACGTTAAGCTGTTGGTCCCGGTTGCCATACGAACATCTAATGGCAGTCGTTACGGGTTGTTGGAGTCCTCAATTCCAACATTGGTCTGCAAACTGCAATGCTTCGATGTCGCCTTCGGGTTGTGGAGGTTAGACGGCAGTCGCTGCACGGAAAATATCGAAGTTTAGCCAAAATCAGCAGTTAAGACTGGTAAAGCGGACCCCAGACTCCAAAGCTGAAAAAGCTACGGATGCGACTGGGATTAACGCTGAGATGATGATGATGAATAAAATAGGTAAAATGTTTTATTTATGAGGATAAAGCATTTTTATAAATCCAACATGTGTTACATTGACTAATTGTTGCGTGACAACAATTATCCTAAAATATTTTGACTTTCGTTAGGGTTTGTTTGTTCGTTACTGATGTGCAGAAGCCCGAAAGTCTGACCACCGGTATTCCCCAGTAAATGGGTTGTATAGATCAGATAGGCCATCGCTCCACGTAAAATACTGGTATTCAGCCAAATCTGGCTAGACTGTAAGCTGACGACGGCAACATAGTTGGGAAAAGGCTAGGCAGGTAGGTAATGTTTTTATTCTTTTTTATTTTTTGGCACGGTTTGTGTATTTAGCCAATTTCACGTAATTATGAATTATTCTTGTCGTAAAAGACGGCCGCGTGACCCGTCTTATGAGGGAGGTTTGGGTAAAGTCATGATGTAGCCACTATGATGCGATGTTTCACTGTTCTTTGTAAATTATTTACTAAATGCACTTTTTACTTTATTTAGTAAACAACACTATAATTTTAAAGGTCCAATGAAAAACGAGCGTGACACTCAGCTTGACTTTCCCGCCAAAACTCCAATAGTAGGTAATGTTTGACTGCATTATAGTAATAGTACATTATGGTACTAGTGTGTAACATTGGTGATTACCTCCGAGGCGCTATTGAGATCCGAGCCGTAGGCGAGGGTCTTAGGAGAGCCGAGGACGGTAATCATCAATACACACGTGTATCATACGACGTTTTTCAACATAAACAACAACAACAACATTTCAACTAAAATAACAACAAAATCTCCTTTTATTTGTTTTAATGAACAAGTTTTTTTTAATAAAAAGTTTTTAACAAAGCTGCTATAGTTGAGCCAAATTCGATAAAGAATAGAGGTAAACAAACCGTTGCTAGGCAACGAGTAGTTTACGCCTAAAAGACAGATGTTAACAATCTTTTCTACACAGATGATTTTCATAAAAGTAATAATCCTACTTCCTACTAATGTAAACAGTTTATTTATGTTTCGATATTTATGATTTGCATAGAACGCTTAACCGATTTGAATGAAATATGACATACATGTAAGCTAATTTCCTAATAGGTTAAATTTTTGACACATATATTATAATTAGTTCATTATTGAAAATATTACAATGCATGTGTTATGTAGTGGATTCGGAAGTAATTACAATTCACAAAATTGTCTGTTCGCGGCGTATAATTTGTACGAAGTTGGTGAACATTTCTTCTTATGTATCGGGGTGGCGGTTAAGACGGAGATCTCCGCACCGGTGTCAACGAGGAAACGGTGATTAGTGTTGCGATCGAAGACACATAGACGGTTGCTTGCTGTAGTTGCACCGATGTCCGCTACGGTCGGTGCCTCTTTTAGTTTTCCGACTTGTTTTGATTTCGCCTCGCGCAAGGTGATACGCAGCGCCTCGCATGATCCCCAAATCGGTAGTGGAAGTAGCATACTCGATTGGGATCGTTTTGATACTTTGCGGTAGACTTTGATCTTGAGCGGGAGCGCTGGTAACGGCGATGGCGTGGTCCTCCACGGCTGCGAAGTTCGGAGATTTCCAGTGTCAGCTTCTCAAGTTGTTTTGAAAGAACTTGTATTTGCGCGGACATGACTTGTTGGTTGACAGCTGTAGAATCTGGTTGTGACGAGGAGACAGCTGCGATATTGCTCGACTCGGAATATTCCATCATCTTGTCTGCCATTGCCGCGAGAATGTCAAGTGACGAGTCTGTGTTTACTAACAGCACGGTGGATCATCCACTCTATCTTGATGCCATCTTCGGTGATCATGTTGCCGCCGAGTTCGCGCATGCGCCTTAGCAACTGAGATGGTTTCTGGTTACCGAGCTCCAATCCGCTAATGAGGTTCTTGAAATTTTTCACCTCAGATTGTTCGTACACGGAGAGAAGGCATTGTTTGATGGCTTCGTACTTCTTAGTTTCTGGTGGCTTGATCCCGATGCCTGTGATATGTTGAAGGTCTGTCGGTTGTAGTAGGCCGAGGACGTAATGATATTTGTTTTCGTCGCTGGTTTTCTGAGGTTCGACGACAGCTTCAAATTGAATAAACCACATGCGTGGATATTCGCGCTAGAAGGGAAGGAGACGTGACTGCACGGAGATGGCAGCGAGGTCTCCTACTGTAGGCTCACTAATTGCTTGCTTGTTCCATTTTTTCTCGGGGTCACCAAAATGTAGCGGCGATGAAGATAGTGATGAAATAAAAGCAAGGGTAGCAGTGTAGAAATAGGAACGTATATTTTCGATACATACAGCATGCTTAAGTGCAAAACCTCTGGGGCTGAAGGCGTCGCGATCTTCCATTAGGAACGCGCCTACAAGACTCTGTAAGTAGCTAAAAGAAACGAGACAGATGCGCGCGCGAGCGAGATAGCACTAACGTAAATATAACGCGTTCGCGGAGCGGGCGGTTTTGATTTCTATGCGATGCGTGGCTTGAATATGACGTAGCGATGCGTACCTTACACATGTTATTTTAGTGATTCTATTGAAATATGCTGCAATAGGAGTTGTTAATAAATAGCTGGCATGTAAAAGTCGATAATAATGTAAATAACAGGAAATTTGTAAAACGTGAGTTGTGATAACCCTAAATTGGTTTATTTACCTCTATTCTTTATGGAGCTAGGCGATGGTATAGTTAGTAATTTTAATAAAAGATGGCGGGAAGACGCCATTTTGTGAAGACGTATTTTATTTTTGCATTGCATTTTATCTTCTTAAGATATAATTCAAGACGAGGCTATCATTGTCTAAGATACCTTTGCCTGCTCATTGTAATGCAATGCACTAGCAAATTGAACAAACAACCAATTAATTTTTTTTTAAATATTTATAACTCACTAGTGAGTTATAGATTTTCTATAATTTATAACTCACTAGTGAGTTATAGTTTTTTTTTTGCCACAGTTTCATTATGGGTGTCATTATGTGCCTAATTGCGGTGACTATAGAGCCACTTAATGAGCAAGTGTGTTGAAAATAATTTTAAAAAAGAATGCAAAAAGTATTAGCAATCTGGCTACATAATTCGATTTAAATTATGATGATACAGAGGGAGTTTTGTAACGAGTGACCTAATGGAGTGTCATTAAATGAACGAATAACATTTCGCATATTTAGAAATACACACAAACACACACGCAGACTTATACGCACACGCCCACGCCCGAGCACACGTACACGCACCGCAAGCACTCATACAATTAATCGCATTTTGTTGCTTTTTTTTCCATTCCAGTTTAGTGGCTTACGTATTTAAAATGTACAGGAAGAGCGGAGCCTTCAACTACAAGCATTTCTATTCATAAATGGAGACTAATCGACATAGCAAAATGATTTGAAATAAACTTATTTTGTTTATTTATTTTATAACAAAATATTGCTTGTATTAAGAAGAAAATTATTTAAAACATGCGTTAAGAAACACACTTTGTAGACAAGCATAATATAAGTTGGGTAGAAACTCCAATAATCTACGTTTTAGAATGGACAACTAGTTTTAATTTTCTGACCGATTTTAATGTTGCCACTTCAAAAGTGTTTGTAACCATTTATAAAACACAAATTGAAATAAATTCTTAGTTTTACTGTAACCGTGTAAAAGTTGCAGGTTTCGGTTTAAAATATCAAACAATTGCCAGAAAGCTTGCATATGGATAAGTTAGCTCTGCTTTGAACAGTCTCAATCTTTCTCAAAGAGGTGTACTACTGCCAATTGAGATCCATTTACACGATGCAAGTTTCTTGCAAGGCATACTGGCCCAGAAGTAAAGGCATACGAAGACATATTAGATACATAGATTACGACTTTGAACAATGTAGGAACAAATCGTGAGAAAATCGACATGTATCCAAAAATCTAAAATTTAATTACTTGTGATATAATACGGGTTATGTCACAAGTAATTGAATTTTTGATTCTAATTTTTAATCTGGGACCACGTGTGCTCGGGTACAGAAAATACCCTCTCGAAGAGAGAAAACTAAGTCCGAGCAGAGGGGACATTATATATGCGTAGAGAATGCAACTTTTAGTGTTGCTTCAAGTTACGGCAAGCCAAAGGTATTTAAATCATCATCATCATCTCAGCGTTGATCCCAGTCGCATCCGTATCTTTTTCAGCTTTGAAGTCTGGGGTCCGCTTTACCAGTCCAACTGCTGATTTTGGCAAAACTTCAATATTTTCCGTAAAGCGACTGCCGTCTGACCTGCACAACCCCAAGGGCACATTGAAGCATTGCAGTTACACCAATTGTTGGACTTTTGAGGGCTCCAACAACCCGTAACGAGACACGACCAGACCAGTGCAAATATTCATATTCATGCATACAAATATTTGCACTGCGCGGGGATCGAACCCGCGCCTCTTTGCTCAGTTGCCGCGTTCGGTACCGCTACGCCACAGAGGCAGTCAAACCAAAGGTATTTAAATCACCCTATCTAAATATGACTTTCTACTAAATAAAGTTTTCAAATGTTTATCACCTTACCGGTGTCCAAATTAGGTGGGTCATTCTGTAAAGTCAGCATCAGCACTTTCATTGGAGGGTACTTGTGATATGGTGCGGTGCCCGTCGCCATTTCTATTGCCGTTATGCCAAAAGACCAGATGTCGGCTTTAAAATCATATCCATGATCCTGAAATTTATTAGCTGGTGTACTAATTGCCATTAGGGTAAAATCAGTGCGAATGTAAAAAAAACTGCTTTCTAGCTTATGCATTACTTTCAACTTGGTTACAACTCGAAAATGTTGGAAACTTGGTTGTCTATTGAATTATTTGAATAATATCATGTGTCTAATAAAGTCACGCCCAGCTTGTGTCGATCCGAGTTATAAAGTAATATGACACGATCCATATCAACAGAGATAGCAGCTCTATACAATCTATAGCAAACAGAGATTTGCTGTTTGTGACTCTGATATGATGTATGGGTTTATCACATTAATTATATTTTCCCACTTCTCAGTTTCCTGGGGTTTTTCATTATGCGTCATTATTGTGGGCAGTGAAAATCCTTTGTAGAAACAAGTTAGGTCTAAATGTCCTCAACAAGTTAGGTACAAACGCATATTGGTGGATGTTTTAACTCATTGTCTAAGAGTTACAAGCAAACAAAAAAAAAAGAACTAAATATTATTAGTAGTGTTAGATCATACAACTCTCACTTGTTCCATGACTTCTGGGGCCATCCAACATGGCGTGCCCACAAATGTATGTCTAACTTTTTGTCTGGACATATCTCTGCCAGTGGCCAGCCACGCAGATACGCCAAAATCAGCTATTTGTACTGTACCATCTTCTCCTAACAATATATTTCCAGCCTTTATATCCCTGTGAAAAGAATGCTAATGTAACTGACTACCTACAATAAAACTTCATGGATGGTTTTATTTTCAACAATATGTATAATACATATTTGACGTACAATATAAAAATCGCTTACGTATTTGCTACTTATTGCTATACCTATTACATTCGCCTCGTGCCCTATTAAGTATAAATCTAGTGCAATATTTTCGATATCATCAAATATCGTTAGTATCTTTTGCGGTTCGAAACGCAAGCAATAACTTGATTCGTAATCTATACTAATATATAAAGCTGAAGAGTTTATTTGTTTTTTTGTTTCAACACGCTAATCTCAGGAACTACTGGTCCGATTTGAAAAATAATTTTTGCGTTGGATAGCCCATTAAACCAGGAAGGCTTTAGGCTATATAACATCACGCTGCGACCAATAGGAGCGGAGCATAACTAACTCCACGCGAACGAAGTCGCTGGCGGACGCTAGTCTAGTATAAAACAAGAGCAACATCGATAGGTATTTAATATAGGTACATAGTTCAACAGTTATATTCGCTCTGGACATAGGCATTATTGCATATTGCACATACAGCATGAAATTGTTTCATTCAAACAAAAAGAAAAAATAAAACAAAGCAAAGCATTATGCTTGACACAATCTTTTGTAATTTATTTTACATATAATCGCAGCACTTCGCATAGAAACGCAAAAATAAGTTTTATGTTTGAAATATGATGTTAAATTATGATAACTTTTCTAGCTAAAACTAATATAACAAGCTTAACTTGATGTTGCAATTACTCTTATATCCTATACCCATCATTTCATCTCATTTAGTCAGTGAAATAAAATGAAAAATGATATATATCATAATAATGAGATAAATTTATCTATGTAGTTAGTTAAATCTCAGTCTTGTAACTAAAGGTTGATTTTAAAAATAGAGATAACTGTTTTTTGTGGAATAAAGCTGACATCTGATTCTCTATGGAAGGACTGTCAAAAATACAAAATTATTCCTAGAATAAAATTATCTGCCATTAGAAAAATTCGCATTAAATGTAAGATTTGCTTAGCAAAACTGATCAAAAAACAAATTGGTATAAAACTTTGCAATATATTAACTGATAAAAAATTTCAATGGCTTTGAAAAATAAAATAAATTTGAATCATGATACACATTGCCAAAAATTCATTTCTACATTGAACACAAAGCAACAATTCTTTGTTATTGGGGGCCATTAGGTTAGGTTAGGGGGGCTTTTAAATATTGAATGAACACCACAACAAACTTATTTGTTTGAAACATCATTATTCATAACAAAAATAGACTCGAAACAACAATAAATATTATTGTGAAAACCATTGAGCGCTTACATGCAAAGGGGATGCCCTTTGCATGTTCTCAATGGTTTTCACAATTGACTTGTCAATCACTCACCTATCAAATGTAATAAGTACGTGATTGACAAGTTAACATTTGAAATCTACCTGTGAATTTGTCCATTACTATGAAAATATTCTAATCCTCTGAGGACCTCCTTAAGGACCGTGGCAATTGTCGCCTCATCAAATACACCATGCTTGCAGTTCGCCACTTTCATCTTATGTTTTATCACATCAAGTAAACTGCCTCCTGAAACATGTCATAAAGGAATTGAACCTAATTATTTATTTTTTAAAAGAACACCATCAGAATATACATTCTACACACACACACACACACACACACATTATTATAATGAAACTGAAAGATGTTAGAAATTTAAGTTCGCCTTTTAAATAATAAATATTTTCTTCTATCGATATTTTTATTTCATTGTCCCCGCACTATGCGAGTGATATTTCATAGGTGTGCTTCGTGGAATAGAAAATTAATTATTTTAATATTATTATTTGAATATTTGAAGCCCAGCTACGGGTGTGCTTAGTGGAATACGTTAGATGTGCTTCCTCTGGCTGTGCTTTGTTTGGCTGTGCTTCGTGGAATGCCTCCCTTATTCATAAACACTGCTTAAAGTTAAGTAGTGATTAGCGATTTTTAATCATAGATTTTTGATCTTTTAACGTAACTTTAGCCAGGGTTCGAAAATATCCGATATTTATAATAAATATCAAAATATCGGATATTTATGATATATATCCGATATATATCCAAAATCGGATATATATCCGATATTTATATCCATTTCTTAAGACTGCCATTTTATTATCTTATATACGATTTCCACAGGTACATGACAGTTTATTATTATGAATTTATTACAATATAAAAACAACATATTTTTAGTTTATATTTAACAAAATAAACATAAAATATTATAGTGCACAAAAATCAACTAAAAATAACCATCTTTTTCTGAGAAAACAAAGTCTATAAATATTAGGGAAACAAAATTAAAATATCTTAAACATCCTAATATTTGTACTTAGTCGAGTTATAATCAAATAACAAATTAGACTTTTTCTAGTCAGCTAGAACTGTCAAATCGCCTGTTGACATTCTTAAAGGATTAATACTACACTTCACTTTTAAGGAGTAGGTATGTTTACAGATGATAGAATTGAAAATTATTTTGGCTCTTTTACGTTGCACTATTATTATTGATTGCAGTACCTACTTGGTAAATTCGAAGTATTACGGTCTGAAGACAGAAAAAACGACGAATATGCCAGCAGCGCGTCGGTAAAAGTACTTAAATGCAACATACCATAAATTTTGATATATATCACAAAAAATGGTTTGATATATATCAGATATATATCGGATATATATCATGATATATATCAATTGATATATATCCTTCGAACCCTGAACTTTACTCATCCTTTATGAATAAACATCACAGAGTATAAGGGGTTTATTCATCAATAATGATTAAACTTACATGCAAACGTCTAAAATGTATGTTTAAATAATCGCTAATCACTAGTTAATCTAGCTTAACTTAATCAGCGTTTATGAATAAGGGGGAATATGTAAAGAAAACCCCGTCTGACCCAAAAGGATAATAAATGTTAGGTATAGGTACACATGACCAAATAAAATATGAAATTTTACGTAATCATCATAGTGACAATACTAACGAAATTTGAATTCCGACTTCTCCAAAATTTGGTAATTTTTTAAAAAGTGACAACACCACTGGTGACGGAGCGAATGGCGATGCGACCTCGTGCCGCCTGCCCTGCCCCCCTTCCCCCGCGCATGTATGCCTAACGTGTTGCCTACAGCACATGCATTAAGTTACCTCGCTTTTCCGAAATAATATTGATTTTTTTTAGGGGGATTTTTTTTAAGTGGAGCCCTGCTTTGTAGGCATTATTAGAATCAGTTAACGACACCTAACAATACATTCATGGATCAGACAGTTCTCTCTACATATTGTATACATATATGTAAAAGTAATAAGTTGTGGTGGCCTAATGGTTAAAACACCAGCCTCTCTGAAGTATGAGTGTGCAGGTTCAATTCCAGGCCAGGCAAGTACTAATGTAACTTTTATAAGTTATATACTACTTTCTAAGCTATGTTGGACACCAATGACTCAGGTGAAGGAAAACATCTTCAGGAAACCTGGACTTTAAGTCTGAAATTGCCAACCCGCATTGAGCAAGTATGGTGATTATGCTGAATCCTTCTCTGTATGATGAGGCTATGCAAAGCAGTGGGACAGTAAAAAGGTTGATGATGATTACGATGATGACCACAATCTGCCTGATGGTAAGCAGTGAAGTGATTATTGATGGTAAAGTGCACTAATTTATAAGAGCCTATTCACTCTAGCGTTGAAGACACTTAAATTATTGATACATTTTTGTTTTAGGACACCCTCATAGTTTTTTGAGAGCAGTGAGAAATTAGGACACCTGCCTACAGCTCACAAATCAAGGCCATGACCAGTGTGGTGGCTCATTAGCCACCACTGCTTAAGTTAAGAAGTTTTTGGATGCCGGCATTGGGTGGAGTACTTTAATACAACCCAAGAGAAACATCTGTGGACACATTGGATGCGGATTAAATATTTATGAATTAATTGATGAATATGGGTTATGTAATTTAATAAGAAGTATTAAATCAAACAATATTTATTGTGGGTCAACCTAGCAGGTAAAACTGACTCGGTCAGCATATTTCCTGTTATATTCAGAACTGTCTGCGTTCTATTAAATTCTTAGAAATTAATTATACAAATGATTCAGAAGATATTCACCTTCAAGGAGCCTCAGGACCAGCCAAAGCTCATCATGAACTACAAAACTAGTATAGTATGTCACCACATTTTCATGATTACAGCTCGACATTGCCTGGAAAACACCAAAGATAAAAGAAAAACTACACAAAAACTGAACAACTGGTTATATTGAGATAACCATAGAACTTATTAGATGTTATTAATACAATTATATTTAATGTAGTAAGTAGGTACCTGTATTTCTTTCAATAGTTCATCCATGGATGTGTTCCATTTCTCTAAGTTAATACGTTTTATGGCACATTTCTCATTGCGCGGCGCACAATAAGCCGCGTGAACGACGGCCGTAGCCCCAACACCTGCAATCAACAATAAACATTCAAATTGGATGCGGCTAATGAAACTGTTTTAGATTTTCTAGCAGCATGTACATATTAATATATCAATTATTCACCAGCTGTCACAGTAATGTTAACCTTTACAGTTGAATTCAATACAAGCTTAGGTATTTTGTTTCTATGCCTAAAACCGGGTTAAAACGAGAAATCTTGAAGAAATTCATTGACATTTCTTGGGTCATATGGAATTTGACAGGCTTATGTACCTAAATATAAGCAGTTGCCTAGTCACCTAGTGCGGTTTTTATGTATATTTTCATGAAAAACAGCCTGTCTATGAAAGAATATTATAGTTCAATAAAAAACTTACCGATAACATCTCGGAGTTCATAATCATTTTCACTATTTGGCCATGGACACAAGTTGTTTGCAGGAACAGTCGCCATTTTGCGATTGAATAAATTTCCGATTCCTGCCGCGGCTGTTCCGATCGACCGGCGAGCAGCTCGCGCATATGACGACAAAACGGTTTTCTGGCGATCGCTTGCCCCGAATGATTTCTGTGAATCACAATGTAAACAACGCTGTAGTAGGTATAATGATTTTTAAGACAAGCAAATTTTATTCAGTTTCCCCCAATTAAAAATTTGATATGACTCATTTTCCCTTTTTTATTGTGTACTTCGTTAATCATAATAGTAACTGTTATTTCAAAATCCCGCAGTCACGACATCTATTATTTTTTATTCCAAACTTTTGGAGTTTAGGCTGCGTCAAAAAGTTTACAACTATTAATTAACAGATGGCACATTCTACAATATTTTTTAACTTTATTATTTAAAAAAAGTAGCGCAATGCTCTCGTATTTAAAATATGCTATTCTTCTCGTTTTTTTTTTTTGCTACAAAGGCCAAGGAACCATGCCACAAAACTTAAAAAATAAATACATGATGATGATGTTCCCGACCGATTTCGGCCACGGGGACCACTTCGACTCCTAGCCCCGATGATTTGGCGCTCATGCCCCCGAAGATGGCTTATGTAGCCTATCTTGGCGGCGAAACTTCGTGCACACTGAGGGCACGTAACGTAAGCACGCCGTCGACGCAAGGGCGGATCCAGCTTTGGCGCGGGGGGGGGGGGGGTCACGTAGTCGTGGGCAAGTCATAAGAAGTTTTAATTAAACTTTGATAATAATGGATACAATTAAAAAGAAGGTATTTAATTGATACCTTCTCTCTTCCTTCTTTTAATAAATAACGAAATCAATTTTTCTTTTACGTCTTCTGCCGAAATGTGTTATCACTTCATCTACTTCAATGGGTAAGTTTTTATGGACGTCGAGTCCGGTTTGAGAGTCCGGTTTGACGTTCTTCAACCATTGAAGCTCTTTGCCATGCTTTGATTTTTTGTAACGTAGACGACGGTGGCGACGGCAAGCTCAGACTGGGGGGAAACCTGACGTGTTATGGGGTCGACACGCTGGTCGCCGCGCGGGGGAGCTCGCAGAGGGAAGCAACGTTGCTGGCGACGGCTGCGATATCACAGGTAGTGGGCCGCATGCGTCGCCCAGGCCTGGAGCTGGACCTCAACAAGTCGGAGGCCATGGTCCCCGGCGGGCGCCGCCACCCGGCTCACACATTGTGGTCGGGGGGATTCAGATCGCTGTCGAGTCCATCATGAAGTACCTGGGATTGGTACTCGACAGCCGGTGGGCCTTCGGTCCCCACTTCCGGCGGCTGGCGCCCAAGTTGTTGAGGGCGGCTGGGGCGCTTTCAACGTTGATTCTCCTTCTGGGGGGCCCGAGCGCCGCCTGCAGGTGGCTCTATATGGAAATCGTGCGATCCGTGACCCTGTTTGGACCCCGGTGTGGGCCTCTGACCTGACCACCGACAGCATCACTGTACTGCGACAACCGCAGAGAGGGATGGCCACCAGAGTCATACATGGGTATCGCACGATCTCTTATGAGGCGGCCTGAGCTGAGGAGGCCCACAGTGGTGGTGGGCCAGCACCAATCGGTGGTTGCGGAAGCAGTGTTCGTTCTCGCAACCCCCGGTGTAGGTGTGAGATGGAACACCGGGGTGGCTTATTCAGGAAGAACCTGACAGACCCTGTCGCCCACCCCAAGGCGGAAATCCATGAGGATTTTCCAACCAGGAAACAAAAAGAAATGCTGAGACCTTAGACTTACGAAGCTTAAGGACCTTCAAATTCCCTCACCCAAAAAAAATACGTAGGTATGTACATACGAAGTGTTCTTAAACATCATACAGAACAGGGTAAGACCGAAATGTGAAGAACAACTGGGAAACAGTCTATTCGGATTTCGCTCTGGTGTCGGTACTCGTGAAGCTCTTTTTGCCCTCAACGTTCTCGTACAAAAAGGCAGGGATATGCAAGCCGACGTACTGCTGTGCTTCATAGATTATGAAAAGATATTCGACCCGGTTAAGCACCAGCACCTCACCTCACCAGGATCTATTAACAGATGTTGGACTCGACGTCAGAATTATCCTTAATCTGTACGAGAACCAAGTAGCTACAATCAGAGTTGAAAATGAGGAGACAGAGGAAATCAAGATCTGTCGTGGATTTCGGCAAGACTGTGTTGTGTATCCGTTGCTCTTCAATATTTATTCTGAGGCAGTGATGTCGGAGGCTCTTGAAGGTCTGGAAGCCGGAGTGAAGTTCAACGGCAAGGTCGTTTATAACCTGTCGCGGACGACACTGTTCAAGACAAGACTTGCTAACCATTGTAGATAAAGTCAATGAGTGCAGCGAGAAGGCCGGTCTGTTGATGAACATCAGCAAGACAAAATTTATGGTGGTCTCTAGAAACCCAGACTTACGCCCTAGCATATCGGTGGCACTCACTAGCAGGCAAGCAACTTAAGCGGGTACGACACTTCAAGTATTTCGGTTCTTGGGTAAATGAAGCATGGGAGTCCGAGTAAGAAATTAAGACCCGGATAGAACTTGCCCGAGCATCTTTTAACAAAATGAAGATAGTTCTGCGCTGTCGTAAACTCCACATAAAGCTCCGAGTCAGGTTACTGGTGTGCTACGTATGGCCTGTCGTCATGTACGGCTGCGAAGCATGGAGTCTGAAAGAGGACACTACACGACGCTTGCAGGCTTTTGAATTGTGGTACTACAGTCATATGCTGCGCATAAGCTGGACCCACAAAGTCAGAAATGACACCGTCCTTCAGCGCGTTCTAATGCCTCGAAAGTTGTTGCCCACCATAAAGAAACGCAAAATAGATTATCTCGGCCATGTGCTCCGACACGATAGATATGCGCTACTCCAACTCATTATGATGGGCAAGGTAAAAGAAAAGAGGCGCGCTGGACGAAAGAGGAAGTCCTGGCTGCGAAACATCAGGGAGTGAACCGGCATTACTTCGGTCGAAAAACTGTTCCGTCTCGCGGTTGACAAGACCGAACACAAGAAGCTGACGGCCAACCTTCAGGATTGAAGTGGCACAGGAAGAAGAAAAAGAATGTACAGACGTCAACCTTATTGCTAAAATATGAAGGCTCAATGTTGATTGGGAATATTGTACGATTTCCGATAGCTTCTTTATTTATAAATCCCATCTTTCAGTAAGTAGGCACCTACTTATCTACCTACGAGGTACTTTAAAAACTTTACAACAATAATAATACTGGCAAAATGAAGAAACTGATCAATAAAGAAAGTGCGCGCAAGTGTTATACGAAATGTGACATTTGAATATTGGCGGCCGTAGCGCGGTAAAATTCAAATTTTGGATGTTTTCATTTGCGTCAAAGTATGTATTATATAAACTGATTAAATATTGAAAGAACTTAAATAAAAACATCCTGTGCTGGGTCCTCCTGGACCCGGCCCAGGCGAGGGTCATGGGGGTCATGAAAGACCTAGCTCAGTATACTTACACTGTCAGTGGGAAAGTTCAGCTAACCCCGCGGGCACTGTCGCAACTAGCTAAAGCTTTTGGCCCGGTAGTAGTCGAAGTTGTAAAGGTATCCTATAGTTAAATCTATTATGGACTGATGGTACAATAATGTAGGATGAACCAAAAAAAAACCAAGCTCCTATAATAGGACGCTCATAATTAATAAACAACTAATGAAAATTACCTAACTTAATAATAAATGGTTTTGTTAAATTATATGGAAAATCCTCAGCGTTCAGTCCCGGTTGCACCCGCGGTCTTCTTTTTTTTTTACATATTATAAAATTATAAACTAACGCTTGACCGCAATCCCGTCTGATGGTAAGCAGTGACGCAATCGTTGATGGTAAAGCGCACTAGTTTATTAAGAGCCTATTCACTGTAGCCTTGAAGACACTCAAGTTGTAGTCCGACGGAAACACCGCCGCCGGCAAGTTGTTCCAGTCCCTCGATGTACGCGGTATAAAGGGGGAGGCAAAACGCTTCGTCCGGACCGTAGAGGTGTTAACAACGTAAGGGTGGAAACTCGCCGTACCGTAAATCATGCAATTCCCTCGCACGTCGCGTTGGAGCCCGGGGTCCGTTAAAAAATAAAAACGATATGGAAAATCTAAGCTCAAAATAGAAGTCAGAAGCTCTTGCAATCACTTGGTAAAGTAGATATTACAATAACACCGATCAGATTAATAAATTTTCTATCACAGTTTGCTCGATCTATCTTTCCCTGAGTAAAATCAGTCCATAATTCTGCAATATTTCGAATTCAATAAAGTCCACCGGTGTTCCTTACCTACCGGGACACGGCGCGGCATCTCTTTCGAACAATTCGCGAACCTTTTTTTGAGCAGAAGGTCGAGTCAGACTTTTACTGACTAAAACCCACCCGTGTTACTTCACTTGCCTGTGCGCCAGGGCCACGGTTTCTTTTTTAGTCCGTGACCCTGAGAAGCAACGGTTCTAGTGGACACCGTCAGATACTCTATGCCTAAATCCAAATTGCGAAGATGATCATCATCATCATCTCAGCGTTAATCCCAGTCGCATCCGTAGCTTTTCAGCGTTTGGAGTCTGGGGTCAGTCTTAACTGTTGATTTTGGCTAAACTTCGATATTTTCCATGAAGCGACTGCCGTCTAACCTCCACAGCCCGAAGGCTATATCTAAGCATTGCAGTTAGACCAATTGTTAGACTTTTGAGGGCTCCAACAACTGCCACTAGATGTTCGTATGGCAACCGGTGCTTTCCGAGGCACGACCAGACCAGTGCAAATACTCGTATTCATCCATACAAATATTTGCACTGTGCGGGAATCGAACCCGCGCCTCCTTGGGTAACGACCACGTTCGCTACCACGGAATAGGTAAATAAAACTGGAAAGGCCGAGTGGGCGTGGCAGCCGTGCCACACATGTGAGACGCAAATCTTATGTCGACCGAACGTCCGAAACATTCATTTAGTATTCTTAAAAGTACTTCACGAGTCGGAGCTCCGCTTTAAAATGCCGTATTGAGCAATTATAACATGCAGGGCAAAAAGCCAGACCTCAACTATGCAACGAGGTGGTATATCTTTCCATCGGTAAGTCGAAAATAATATTATGTTGTAGTAAAATTTGTAAAAAACACAAAAACGTACTGAAAACAATGATATTCCAAACTTTCATGATATTATTGCATCAAGGAAGAAAAAAAATTACATTGCTTGGTTTGTCTTCGCTTTCGAAAAACAATAAGAAAGTCCGCGTACGATGTAGTGAATCTAATGCGTCCTCTACTCACTTTACTCATTGTCATTTTGTCCTTTGCCCTGATTGGCCGAAATGCAGGGCGCCATGTTTATTTATAGTGAGGTGACCATGTGGTTAATTAAAATTATCGATAGAATTCAGAAATATACGAATATGATAAATATTTGTTTGAATCATTTTATATTTAATTAATAATATTTTATTTTTAGTTAGACATTTTTAAATAATATATTACTAATTGTTTAAGAAAAGCCTTCGTAATTTTTATGTGGTCAAGGCTTATTATTATAGTTTTGCAGACTTTTTGGTTTAGAAACATCTTGGTTGACTATTTTATATAATATAATTATTAGAAACTGACTTTGATCTGATTTTGATTTTGATATCTATTTTAATAAATTGCAAATAAAAATAAATAAATTATAAATTTTAGGTTTCCTAAACAACCTAGCGTTATAAGAGAGCGATGGATTGACGTGACTGGTAGAGTAAACTGGATTCCGACAAAGACTAGTACTATTTGCTCTAAACATTTTATCGAAAATGATTATATCATTAAAAAATCGGGTAAAAGGTACCTAAAACCAGGTATGGTCCCAAGAGAGCAAATAGTTCGGATTTGTTCTTTGGTAAGTTTTGTCATAACCGTTGTGCTTATATTTGTTGGACTTAGGTTCCGTATTTTATTCCTATTTTCTACTATCGTTAATTATGAACAAATTTAATCCTTAAGGTTAAACAGACACAACACAACTTTTAATAAATTATTCTTTATAGGAAATATGTATTATAGAAAATATATATTATACGACATTTTATTACATATTTTTGCTAAAATCTCGAAAACTAAAAGTCCTATCACCTCAAAACTTCTTGTAAAATTGTTTTACTGACAACTTTCATTCAACTCTAATTTTATGTTGACAGCACCATAAACAAAAAATCACATTATCAAGTTACGTAAATTTATAAGTACATTTCTTTTTTTTAAACCCCCTACAAATTACTTAAAAATCATATAACTGGAATCTCATGTATACTTATATGTAAAGATACTAATTCTTACGAAACTACATAATGAGAACACAATTAATCCTTTTCTGTCAATATTATCGATATGAACTATCGATATAAATATCGACATTTTGGTCGCCATAGCGTGTATGAGAAATTTGTAAATGTAGGAGTGTACGTCAAATGCACTGTTTACGTTACGTCGTTGTCTGGTGGATCGCCAATTACAAACTTATAATCGAAGTGCGAGTATTTATTTGTGTGCGTAATGCGCTTCCGTATTTTGTCTCTTGCTTACAGGCGAGATAGAGAGGGGAATCAAGGGGCGACACGCGTTCTAATACTAATTCCGAACTATTTCCATTCTAATAATTTTATCTATTCTGTGTTCGCTACCGCTACGCCACGGAGGCTGTCAAATTGCGAAGATGATACCTATGAATTTGAATTTATTCATGTAGTTATAGTTTTGTACATTTTTCAGTAATTTATAAAATATAATTTATAGATTTAGTCTACTAAATAAGGGTAAATAAGGGTAAGAGTGAGATAGGTTCCTTGTGAATGGGGGCAATAATGAACTTTTTCAGTAGCATTGGAAAAATTCCAGAGTTGTAATAAACTTTCCTCGGGTGAGTAAAGGGCTTGGGGGATGTCCTAAAACAAAAAATCCTTAGATATGCGACATCAATTCCTCCTCAAAAAGAGAACAAAAAATATCGTCCCCTAACGATGTTAAACAGGGGATAAAATTTTGTATTGAAGTCAGTAGTAGCGCACGGGATGGCTTGTAATAAAATAAATGTATAATTATGTATTGTAATTTATGTACATATATTTATGACAGTACTTTAAAAAGTTAGCTGAAATATTTTACGGACTACAGCAGTTCAAGCTACCCGAAACTGTCAAATATTCCCAATGAACCTTCAGCCATAACGCTTTAGCGATAAAGTTGAAAATCTAATAAAGCAATTTGACAGATTGTAATAGCTTGATGTGCTGTTATCTGTACCATCGAAGAGCTCTGTTCGATTTTAATTCCATCCAGACACTAAAAGACCAAAAATTTAGGTTCTCATGCGTTGTTTCTAGATTTGTTGTAAGTAGGTACCTACTAATTCTGTACGAGCCAATAATGCTCATACAGCAAAATGCTATTGTGTAATGAATAAAATTGAACACAAAGTAATTCAGTCGTAAATAAAATACCTATACCTCCGTCACGCGGTCAAGTGTAAATAAAAAAGTGCGGCTCAATACTGGTGGTTTTAGTGTTACTCATTAATTACCTACAACAACTCTGGGGTATCGTCAACGGCGAAAAACCCCAACATCTTTCAATCCAATAAGTATTTACAAAGTAGCCATCGGAAATAACAGATTGATTTGGAGACGGTTTAGTATCTATTTATTTATTTATTAAAACTTCAAGCACAATGAAAAAATTGCACAATGGCGGACTTAATGCCTTAGGCATTTTCTACCAGTCTACCTTAAGGTGATGCAGAGACAAAACATGGTAGGTGCAAAGATATAAAAGAGAAGTTAAAAGAGAAACACAAAAAAAATATATTATAATAAATACATAAATACATACATACAAAATATAAACCGTAGAGAGAGATAAAAAAATATAGATAGAGAAAAAGAATAAATTATATGTTTGATGAATCTGCCAATTTCTTGCGTAAGTATTCCCGAGCTTTAATTTTAAAAGTGTACCGACTGGTCAACGTCCTGATGTTCTGAGGAAGATCATTCCAAAGGAAAACCGCTTGGACAAGAAATGAAGACTTAAGAAAACCAGAGCGGTGAGAAGGACATCGTAGAAGACAATTATTGGAAGAACGAAGATTCCTATTATGCGCAGAGCATAAATATTGAAAATGAGAAGTAAGATAAGAAGGAGAACAGGGTTTGTGTAGGAGTGAAAACAAGGTCGTCAAAGCTCCTAGAGCTCTGCGTTGCCTGATGGGTAGCCATTTCAAGATGGACCGGTGAGAAGATACATGATCGCACTTACGAAGATTAAATATTATTATTTAGTACTTTAGTGCTTTATTTTATATTTTTTCTGCTCAAGTTTGTGCTTTAAAGTTCCCGTAAATATATTGTTTTTATTTTTAATAGTTAAGAATGCAATTTACATATTTCTCTTCTTAAGTTTTAGAATGAATAGTTAGTTTTAGAATTTATTCGGTTTGCGGGTCGGCGTCGTTACAAAATATATATTTCCTGTTTCAATTCCACCTGATGGTAAGCAGTGATGCAATCGTTGATGGTAATACGCGCTAGTTTATTAAGAGCAGGCCTTCATATTCAACATCTTACTAAAAAAAAACTGAGTGAATAGGGAGGATGACGGCTGTTGAGCGAGGTGATGTAATTTTAAACCCAACAACACGATGTTGCGCCAGAAGTCGATGATTTGGAGACCCTCCACGATCAAACTGCCGACACAACCACATTTGGCGCATCGCACCCGTTACACATCGCAACACAGTTCTGCTCAGACCCGTCCTCCGAACGGCTTCATCAGACATCATGCCGGAACACGACGAATCGCTTGGCGGCAAGACTTCGTCTGGTGGGTAGTAACTCCTGCCGGCGGCCGATGTTATGGCCTCATCATCATCATCATTATCATCAACCTTTTATATCGTCCCAGTGCTGGGCACAGGTCTCCTCACACACAGAGAAGGATTAAGCGTAATCACCACGCTTGCTCAATGCGGGTTGGCGATTTCAGACTTAAAGTCCAGGTTTCCTCAAGATGTTTTCCTTCACCTTCAGTCACTGGTGTCCAAGATATACTTAGAAAGTACATAATAACCTTAGAAAAGTTGCATTGGTACTTGCCTGACCTGGAATCGAACCCGCACACTCATACTTGAGAGGCTGGTGTTTTAACCACTAGGCCCACAATGTTATGGCTTACCACCAATTAATTGAATCTCAATATCAAAAAATTTCGAGTACAAAATCTCGGGGGAGATTAGCAACTCTACCTAAGTTGCTATAAGTAAGTACCTAAGATCTCGAATCGAGAATGCATTTCCTATACATTATGACACATGAGGATACGGCATGTTACATGGGTAACAAATGTCTTGCCATGGCGCCTCCGCCGGGCCGGAACAAGCGGGGTAGACCAAAGAAGTGCTGGCTTGACGTTGTAAGAGATGACATGCGTGCCAACAAGCTCTTACCACAGGATGCTAAAGATCGTGCGAAATGGAGGAGAATGTGCAGGAAAACGGACCCCGGGCTCCAACGCGAAAGCCGCGGTTGCAACCGGGATAAACGCTAAGATGATGATGATGGAGTATACATTTAAACCTAGCTACACAAAAGACTTCCTACCTATTTACATGTTGCAGTCTTAATCATTTATGAATGCAATATAAAGACATTCACTTTTACATAAACCGTCATCACGTCCATGCTTCGCTAACTGTCGCTTATTTGCTGAATACAAAGGTAATGGCAGATACTCGTAGTTAATACTAATATCTCTATTTTGGTTATTATATTCTTTACTAAGTGGATTTCGGTAAAGGCGCGTCTATTGCCATCATTCCAGTCCAGACTCCGGGGTACGACAAATAAGGGGAAATAACATCCTTATAAGCTCTGCAATAGTTACTTTTCTATATCTCGTCTTGATATTATTTTTACCCGAAAATGACGAAGAACCAAGAGCGGGCCATGTTTTGTTCTAGACCTTAATCTTACGGATGTATATCCCTTATCACTCCAACACTCACTATTACACTTTTACTTTAGCCCAGATAAGACAGTGTTCTTTGTTCTGTAATCGACTTCCAGCCATTTTGCTTAGCACTCAATATCGACAAAATCTTACACTTTCAATCTCCTAATTACAAAAGCTCACGATAAACCAGTGTTTAAGTTGTCAATCAAGTATTGAAACCCTAAACGAGCTCTGAATAAAGTTCAAAATATATATAATAATACTGCTTCGAAAGTTAGGGCTGTCGTAAGACGGAGTTTGTTTTATAGATCCATGCGCACTGCGCAGGCTCTTCCACCGCAAAAGCTACAGCGCAGCCCTTAAGCAATAGTAGAAGAATGACGCCTTACATGCCACCAGGCATGCTTAATGCAAGGCTTTATAAAGATAGAAAAAAATGAGAGAGTAGTATATTGTATAGTGTAAGGTAGGCAGGTACTCTATTAGACGAGAAAATCTAATCAGCTTGGTAATAAGGTCAAAATTACCTGCCGGAAAACACCCTGCGCCCCAGGAGGTACAATATCGCCAGGCATGATTCTGCAAACCAGACAATTTGACTTTTACTTCCTATTAGTATAACTGAATAGAAAGGAATAAAAGACTGTTATCTGTATAATGTAAAAGCACTTTTCAAGTTTGTGAATGTGAGTCACGATGGACTATGGTTTGGGAGGTTTGGCGGGAATGTAAAGATGAGTGTCACGCTCATTTTTCATTGGACTTTTAAAATTATTTATAGTGTCGTTTACTAAATAAAAACGCGTGATTTATGTAGTAAAAGTGCATTCAGTGAATAATTCAAAAAGAACAGTGAAATATTGTAGCATAGTGGCCTCATCATGTCTTTACGCTAAACCGCTCCTTATCGTCTAAACGCGTAAAACGAAAGGAGTTAGTTTAGGTTAAGTTATGCTAGGATAAGTTAGGATAAATTAGGATAAGTTAGGATAGATATTTAATGAAGAAAAAAAATACTGAAGACTTGGCTGTATGGCGTACTATGCCTTTGCCTTTTCCATTCGCCCGAACGGAAAGAAATGACCAAAAAAAAAGGACTATGGTTTGTTTTTTTTTTTAAATATATACAATATGTTAAGAAAATCCTGTCCGACCCATAAGGATAGTAAAGGTTAGGTAAACACATGACCTAATAACATGAAATTTTACATAATCATCATAGTAACAATACTAGTGAATTTTGAAATAACCTTTTTTTCCCGCGAATAAATTGCAACTTCCCCAAAATTTGGTAATTTTTAAAGAGTGACAACATTATTTTTGGCGGTATAATTCTGAGCGAATAGCGATGCGACCGCGTGCGGCGTGCCCTGCCCCTCTCCGCCTGCGCCTGTATGGCCTATCGCACATGTTTTAAGTTACCTCTTTTTGCGAAATACTATTTATTTTTTTAGGGGGATTTTTTTTTTAAGTTTAGTCCGTCTTTGTAGGCATTAGTAGAATCAGTTATCAATACCTAACAATACCTTCACGAATCGGACAGGGTTTTCTTTACATATTGTATAGGTATTATAATTTGATTGAAATTACGAGCATAGCAGTTGAGAGTTTGTGATGCTCACTCAAATGTCTTGCTGATGGTGGCGCGTGTTGTTGGGTCATTTAGTTCCCTTCAAAATGGTTGAGCTAAGTGGGGCTGATGCGCGCGTCATGCTCGTGAACGGGTCCGTCAGTGGAGACTGGTCATCTCTTAGCTGCCAGTGGGCTTAATTCATTTTCTATCTTTTAGTTAATTTTTATAATCATACATTGTGCTCACATGATAGAAGCAACATAAATATGTAACGAAGAAATGTAACCCATATTATGAGTTTTAAAAGAGTGTCCATGGAGTTTCTTGCACGTTCTTCTCCATAGAGATCTACGCTTTGGAACGTGCAATTTAGCCTCACTTTTCTTGGATTGACCGACATTGACTATTCAAAAGTACCAAGTGATGGTTAATTTGAAATAAAAAATTTTGATTTGATTTTATTTGATTTTATCATATGTTGTCGGTATGGGATGAGGAACCAAATGATCTGATAGGTATATTCATGCACACGCTCAAGATCTCGCTCATCCAGATCTTCAGGGCTCACTTGTGGCAGACCACGAGTCTACCGTCATGGACTTGCGTCAGATAATACTTATGCGGTTTTGAAGTTTCTTGGTATTCTTTTGAGGTTTATAAAGGACTTTCTTTAAGTTTTGAGGTAATAGGTACGAATATCTAGTAGTAAGCATAATCCGCCCCAATGCTGAGACTGGGACATAGTTATTCTCTCTTGAGGAGGGAACTGAGCTGTAATCTGCCACGCGGACCAAGCACAGCATATCAAGCTACTACAATCTGTCAGATTTTTTTATTGGATTGTAAACTTTATCACTAAAGAATTAAAGCTCAAGGTTGATTGGGAATACCTATTTGACAGGTTCGGGTAAGTCAAAGACATTAAAATTATATTTACAATAGACAGGACATCAAGAACAAAATCGTAATCCAATACTTCTGGCAAACTGGTTAAAAGTCGCTCAGTCTAGTCTGCGCGTCAAGACGTAATTTGTGTCCACCAAAAATAAACATTTTCTAAGGAAATATGTCATGTTGCGCTTTGTATTACTGTACATCTTGTTATGGTAAAACGACTGGACCTAACTTCAAAATGTTTTTCTAAGAATTATTTATATTTCGTCTGTATTTCAAATTTAAATAAATTCTTAAATTGTTCTAGAAACTTTTCCATTATTGTAATAACCGCCCTCTATTGTTGAGTAGTTTTACTATTTACTTGTAGAGATGTAGTAATGTTGTTTATCGATGTAGTTATCGATAATATTTATTAAGTTGAAAACTTATTGCTATATTTTATTGGAATTTAAAATAAAGCTAAATAAACTTAAATATTTCTATATTTCAAGTTTATTTGTTTTTAACTCTATTTGAACATAATCATGTCATATTGATGAACAAAATTTAATGAAGAAGTACTATTCATTCACCTAGGTTTTTGTTATTTTTGGACTACCATTTTTGTCCTGATTTGGACAATTATCTACGTGACAAGAAATTTTCTTCCCAGGAGGCAGTTCTGTTTTCACACAGTTTGTGCAGTCTAGAACCTCAGAGTTCTATCGCAAAGGCATAAATGACCTTCCTATTAGAAGGCAGCAATGTATACATAATAATGGTAACTATTTTGATAAAATAAATTAGTTGAAAATTAAAAAATAAACAATTCAGATTTTCAGTACAAATCGGCAACTTTAAACTTTAGCGCTTATTATATTAAAAGAAATAAATAAATAAAAAACTGTAAACAAAAAACATGAAATTACCTATAAACTTTCTGCTTCCTAATTTTTTTGTTTCAAACTATCAAAATTCGAAAACTTCTTTAAATATTATCGATAACTTTATATCGAAATGATACAAACCCTACTAAAGTTTTTAGTATTGCCATTTAAAAACATTTGCAAACAAACATGTAAAAAGAATAATTTTGCTAAAAACAAAATGTTGGCGATCACGTGACTCGGTAGTTGCGACCATCACCCTCGCTACAGGCGCATCAGCGCCCCCTACTTAAATTTACCTTCATGTTTCTTTTCAATCGTTCAATGTTCTTTGTTCACGGGCTTTTATAATAATTTGTATTTTGAGTTTGGTTAATATATTCTCAGTTTAAAACTACAAGTGTTTCGTTTCATTGCCAAACATACCTCTAACAGGTTATGGGCCCAGGCAAATAAACACGCGAGTTTTAAACGAAAATCGAGTAAGATAACCTCAACGAGATCGGTCAACGTTTGGAGAACGTCGTGTCGTTGCGTCAGCCATCTTGGCCTTTCGAGAAGCGAGGAAGAACGAACAACGCGTTCTTGTAGGTTGTGTACCCGATCATTAGTGAACAAAAACAAAGACAAAAACGAAATCGCGAGTGTTTCGGACAATAACACGCGACGCGATTGAACTTGTTTACGAAGTGTGATAAAACGGTTGTGAGTGTTTCGGACAATATAGCACGCGACACAATCGTGATCACTGGTGTTTCGGACAATAACACGCGGTACGTTGTGATCACCCGTGTTTCGGACAATAACACACGTGGTGATAAAATAAAAGTGACAACATGAGTTCGGGTGGCACAGTGCGCATCGAGGCCCTAGGCCGAGATAACTACGACATGTGGAAATTGCAGATGCGCGCGGTTTTGATCAAGAACGGCGAATGGGGTTATGTCAACGGAACCGTGGCCAAACCCGACCCTGCAACGGCTGACAAGGATGACGTGCAAGAATGGACGGAAAATGACGAAAAGGCTATGTCCGACATCATCCTAGCGCTTGGTAAAAACCAGCTGATGACAGTGAAAAACTGCAAAACGTCTCGTGAGATGTGGCTCAAGCTGGAAAGCGCGAATCAGTCGAAGGGGCCAGCTCGTAAAGCCGTGCTACTCAAGAAAATCATGATGCACAAAATGGCCAAGGGCAGCGACGTGCGTGACCACCTGAGCGACTTCTTCAACACCCTCGACAAACTGAGCGAGATGGACGTCAAAATGGACCCGGATCAAATCACGATCATGCTGTTGTACAGCTTGCCCGCCAGTTTCGAAAATTTTCGAATTGCTATCGAGAGTCGAGACGAGTTACCGACCGCCGAGAACTTGCGCACCAAAATAATCGAGGAGAGCGAAGCGAGGAATAATGCTTCATCGGTTGTTGAGCAAGGTGCACTGTTCGCGAAGAAAAAAGGTCCTTGGAAAAAGCATCCGGCCAAGCCAGCCCAAAACTCGGGCGAGAAAAGCGACAAGGACACGTATTTTCGGTACAAGTGCTCAAAGTGCGGAGTTAAAGGACACAAGGCGGTGAACTGTAGGAGCAAGGGCAAGAAAAACAAGGTGGAAGATTCATCGATGTACGCGATATGCGAGAAGCACGACATGTGTCAAATCGTGGCGAGTGACGTCGAAGACGTTTGGTGTCTCGACAGCAGTTGCACGTCTCACTTGTGCGGCGACGCAACGAGATTCATCGAGCTGGACGAGAACGAGACGGGAAGGCTGAAACTGGCAAACAACGCGACGACAGAGATCAGGGCAAAAGGAACGGCGAAAATTGCGACCAGCGTGGATGGTAAGCGACGCAATGTGACTCTCAACGAGGTGCTACACGTTCCCGAGTCTCGCACCAATCTCTTGTCAGTGTCGAAGATCACTGATCGTGGCTTCAAAGTTGTTTTCGATCAGGAAAAGGCCGAGATTTTTGACGGTGACGGTGTGACGCATTTGATCGCGAATCGCAAGGACAACTTGTACTACGTAAAGGCAAATCCCCTGGAAGGATGTCAAAACGCGGTGTCCGGAGCAGATGAAGATTCAGCGCAGCTTTGGCATCGTCGCTTGGGTCACGTAAACTTCCGCGACCTCATCGCAGCTGCGAAGAGTGGAGCCATCCGTGGATTGAACCTGAAAGGAGATTTGGACAACCTCGTTTGTGACATTTGCACGAAATGCAAAATGACAAGGATGCCATTTCCCAAGGAGTCGAAACGTGTGACTTCAAAACTCGAGCTCATTCACACGGACGTCTGTGGCCCCATACGAGTTGCATCGCACTCCGGCGCTCGATACGTGATCACGTTCACGGACGACTACTCGAGATGGACGGAGGTACGCTTCATGAAGGCGAAGAGCGAGGCGTTCCAGACGTTTCGCGAGTTCAAGGCATTCGTCGAGAAGCAGCACGGACAGAAAATCAAGTGCGTCCGATCTGACAACGGTCGTGAGTACGACAATGCAGCGTTCAACGAGTTCCTGAAATCTGAGGGTATCCGACGTGAATTTACAACGACGCATACACCGGAGCAGAATGGCGTGTCAGAGAGAAAGAATCGCACGCTCGAGGACGCAGCTCGATGCTTGATGCAACAATCCGGCTTGCCTCAATCGTTCTGGGCGGAAGCGGTCAACACTGCAAATTATCTTCGAAACCGATGCCCAACCAAAAAGTTGAAAGGTAAGACGCCATTTGAGTACTGGCATGGCAGGGAGCCAACTGCACATCACTTGAGGGATTTTGGAAGCAAGGTATTTTGTCTCGACAAAACCCCGAACAAGGGAAAATTCGACAGGCGATCGAAGGAGGGCATTTTTGTCGGTTACTCGGAACAGTCGAAGGCGTACCGAATCTGGATTCCCGAAACGAGGACAACGGAGATCAGCCGAGATGTTGTCTTTCGTGAAGAGATGACTGCGCACGACGATACAGTTGAAGACATTTTTCCGCAAGACGACGCCAGTGTTAAACCGACGTTAAACGAAGTTCACGAGTTGGAGTTTGAACTCATCCCACGTGGAAATGAACGTACCAGACGAGGGGTTGTGCAGGAGCAACCTGAGGACGACGAACGGGATAGTCTCGAGGACTTTCGAGGTTTTCCACCCGTCAAAATTGAAGAGCTGAATCGAGAAGCACAACCGGCAGAGGAACCAGCTACTCCCCCTGCGGATGAACAAGAGGTGCCATTCGTGAGACGACCAGGACGACCCAAGATTCTCAGAAGGGGAAACCGCGGACGTCCGCGCAAGTTGTACTGTGGCCAACCAGGGGAAGCAGCGAACATCGCGGAAATCCCGGTGAATCAGGCGATTTACGGCGATGACTCGACGGAGTGGTTGAGCGCGATGGCGGAAGAGGCGATTGCCTTGATCCGAAACGACACGTGGAAGCTGGTCGAGCGTCCCAAGGGGCAACGTGTCATCGGTAGCAGATTTGTTCTGCGCAATAAGCACAACGCCGACGGTACCATCAGCAAACGGAAAGCGCGTGTAGTCGCGCGCGGATTCACGCAGAGGCCCGGAATCGAGTTTCACGATACGTTTGCCCTGTGGCGAGACTGAGCACAATCAGAACTGCAGTGGCGATCGCCGTTCAAAACGACCTGAAGATACGTCAACTCGACGTCAAGACGGCGTACTTGAATGGAGAGGTCGAGGAGCAGATCTTCATGGAGGCACCGGCACATTTCGGTGAAGTCTTGGCGCGCATCGTACAGGACGAGGAAGTCGACGGGAACGTGAAAACGAAGGCAGAGGAGATGCTGAAAACGATGACCGATCACGACGTGGTTTGCCTGTTGGACAAGGCGCTCTACGGCTTAAAACAGGCAGGACGTGCTTGGTATCACTGCATCGATCGTGAAATGATGAACCTCAAGGCGACACGTTCAGACGCGGATCCTTGTCTCTACTTCATCGGACCAGCCGAGGACAGGACTCACATCATCATCTACGTTGATGACATTTTGATTTTGTCCCGCTCGGATGAGAAAATCGACGAAGCGAGAGATTTTCTGAACACTAGGTTTGAAATCAAGGACCTGGGGGACGTGCGATATTGTCTGGGGCTCGAGTTCGAGAGAGGCGTCAACGGGATAAAAATTTGTCAGAAAGGATACGTTGACGAGATCTTGGAGAGGTTCGGCATGAACGAGTGCAGGCCTGTCAACACGCCTATGGAACCGGGAACGAAGCTGCAGAAGGAGGAGGGAAAATCCGGCGAACCAGCTGAAAGCGTCCCCTACCGTCAACTGGTGGGAGCTTTGATGTACCTGGCAGTAGGCACAAGGCCTGACATCTCTCACGCAGTTAGTGCTTTATCACAGTTTAACGACTGTCACGAGGAACAGCATTATAAAGCGGCGAAGCGTGTTTTGCGATACCTCGCAAAAACGCGCGAATTGGGTCTCCAGTACGTGAAATCGAGTGAAGCGGCTGCAATGTTCGTGGACGCCGACTGGGGAAACTGCATCGTGGACCGGAAGTCCTACACGGGGTACGCATTCGTCATGAACGGTGCAGCGGTAAGTTGGGAATCACGAAAACAACCGACAGTGGCGTTATCATCTACGGAGGCCGAATATATGGCCTTATCGGACGCGACAAAAGAGGCGTTGTATATGAAACGGCTGCTTAACGACTTTGGGAGAGAACTCGACGCTGTGCCACTTCGAAACGATAACGTGGGTGCTCAGAAGCTCGTCTCGAATCCTATGTTCCACTCAAGGACAAAACATATTGACATACGTCATCATTTTGTCCGGGATGCTAAAGGGAAAAGAATGATCTCGATTGAGTACACGCCGACCGACGAGATGCCTGCTGACGTGCTGACGAAGGGGTTGTCGAGGCCGAAACACGAGAAGTGCGTCGAACGTCTTGGACTACGATCTCTTGGACCTGGGTGACGCGGTGGAATTCTTCGGCTGCTGGTCGAGGGGAAGTGTTGGCGATCACGTGACTCGGTAGTTGCGACCATCACCCTCGCTACAGGCGCATCAGCGCCCCCTACTTAAATTTACCTTCATGTTTCTTTTCAATCGTTCAATGTTCTTTGTTCACGGGCTTTTATAATAATTTGTATTTTGAGTTTGGTTAATATATTCTCAGTTTAAAACTACAAGTGTTTCGTTTCATTGCCAAACATACCTCTAACACAAAATGCAAACAAAAATTGCAAAACAAAATGCGCTTTATGGCCTAAAAGGTTTATTATACTCAAAAATAAATTGAGTATTATAATAATTCGTAAGCAAAACATATCTAAAATACCAATAGACGGTGTCACGGAAAATGAATAGTAGCGAATAAAATACTAAAACAGTTTTTGATGTTTGTACAAGACAAGTTTCACATAATTTGTATACTTTTCAATATTTATTTACCCGATTTGAATTATACTAGGGTATTAAATCGGATCTGGCAACATAGACCACACTGGCCACCTACCGGGCAATAGCTGAATATATTTTGTCTCCAAGTGTCGATCTAATTTTGCTATATTGTACTAGATGGCGGAACTGAGACATGGGATCACAGTTTTTCTACGCCATTTTGACACATGGCCTCTCTATTCATCTTAAATTTCTTTGGGGTAAGTTGACCTGATGTTGTCCGTACATGCTGGTTTCCTCACTATGTGATGATGAAATTATTTACACAAAGTAAAATGTCTGCGTACATTAAAACCCATGATATATTATGACTCGTAAGGTTACCACTGGGCCGCCATTGCTCTTTTTTACCAAATCTGAAAGCCCTAATTTGAAGGTGGTGCCTCAATTGCAACTAACTCGGTTTATCCGGTAACAACTTGACAGAAATTTATATTAATTAAGTGAATTGTGCATTAAATAAATAAATTAAGTGCATGCAAACAACGTGATATGTTATTCAAATTGAAAATAAATAAATAATACACAATTTAATAAAAGACTGTGAGGTTAGGTTGCTATCAACGATGAGGTACCAGCCCCCTAATCGGCGAACACATTTTTGTCAAATGATTTCGACGAGTTGGTATCAGTTGGGATCGTTCGGACCGCCCATTGGTCCGTTTGGTCCAAGCGATCCCAACTAGTCGCAATCATTTGACAAAAATGTGTTCGCCGATTAGGGGGCTGTTCTCGGTGGTAAGATTGACTTTTGGTTAGCACTGTGTCAAAGGATTTTGAATGAAATACGTCTGTTATTTACGAGGATTATTGGTAACTATATCATCATAATAACTTATGCATCTCTTTATAAATTAAATATGAAATTGGCGTTAACATAAGCCGCCCACCAAAGGACTAATGATAGTCCTTTAAAAACTAAGATAAAACTGAAATTATGATACATGCAAAACTAAATTATATAATGTTAAACAATTATCTCATCTGGTGTTGTAAAGCACACAACTTTGTCACACATCGGTTGGTTATAGCAGTTATAGTGTCACCGCTCTTTACGCTATACACTTTGATTAAGCCGTCGGAGCCGGGGTGTTTGTCGGTGATGCGTCCCATGGACCATTTCCCCGGTGGGAGTCTTGCTTTATCAGTACTATTTCTCTCTTTTTAAACTCTTCATCGCGTTTTAACCATTTTGCTCTCTGCTGGAGTCTTGTGAGGTATTCTCTCTGCCATCTCGATCAGAAGTCACTCAACAGCCTTTGCGTGTAGTGCCAGCGCGTCAATTTGCTTATTTTAGCGTCCTTTAAGTTTGGTTCCGGGACGATGATTGGTGCTTCCGTTATTAAAAAAATACCAGGTGTCAATGCTTTCATGGTGTCGTCGTCATGCTTCAATTCTTCGTAATTACCGGAAAATGGAGGGAGTTGTATGTTAGGTAGCGTCACTTTCGGTCGTAATTTTCCGTCACACGACGTATTGCTGCATGAAGACTGGTCGTGGTCAGTCGTCTTCGAAGTGCATGCGTCCAACGTTTCTCTGAGATCTCCCAACATGCATATGTATAAGTCTTCATATATAAGGAATTCTTCGTTCACTAGTAGGACGGTAAAATTCCACGTTGTTCCCGAGTTGTATTTTTCAAAAGATCTTGGTGCGCTTTCTTAAAATATACCCAATATTCTTCTATTGTTTGAATACTAGTTCGTAAATATGCAGGCTTCAATAACCGTTCTATAAGGCACTTTTTAATTTTTATTTGGGTATTTTTGAGTGTTGCCGTTAAGTTTTCAAGTATAGATAACGCTTTATCAGCTTCAGATGCCATTGTTTATAAGTAAATCACAAAAATCTTCGAATTGTAGTTCAATGTCTAATCGAGGATAGTTTGTTTACTAAGTTATTATAATGTTCAAACTATACACCGAATACACCGATACACTTTGCACACACACTAATTGACGAGTTCAAAGAAATCCGTGCAAAACAACTCCAGGTAGTCCCTTATCGCGTAATGGAATGCAGTTCTTTGGTTCTCGGGTCAGGCGCCCCGTCAATTTCTAATGAGGTTTTATCCAGCTCGTAATCGACCATATACTTATTCTCGGTGATAAGGTTGACTTTTGGTTAGCACTGTGTCAAATGATTTTGAATGAAATACGTCTGTTATTTACGAGGTTTATTGGTAACTAAATCATCATAACTTATGCATCGCTTTATAAATATGAAATTGGCGTTAACCGTACCTATACTAAACCTCTCATGGTTCTTTTAAAATAGCTGGTAGGTATATACGACCTCATTATTGCCATTTCATATTTGAAAACAAATGGCCGCTATAAAAAAAATACCTACGCAAGAATTTATTAATGACTAAAGCAAAGCAATCTACAAAAAGCTTCATAGTTCTAGTAAAGACACTTGAGATAAGCTGGTCCCTCAATATTCTAAAAAAGACTCACCATTTCTACTTACTTCCATTAACAAAATGAAAATTCTAAGAAAAGGAAACATTTTTACTGCCTAAAAGGGTTCTACGGAAATATGCGCTTATTTTCTTTGATTTAGTTAATGATGTAGATTGAATTATTATCAGACGTCAACATTTTAGTATGATTGTCAATTGGCGGGAATGATCAGAGAGTATCCCGGTGTTATCTTCGTACTAATCTCTCTGTTGTTAAAACTGGCAACTAATATAGAAAATTAAATTTTCTGTCGACGTTAGAAAATGTGGATAGGACTGGGACTTTATCTGCTATTTCTAAGGTTAGCATTGGATTTTGTAGCGTTATACATTTTGCTTCTATTCTAACCTTTTTAAAAATTTAAAAATTATTTTGTTCGAAATCACATGAAACTAGCTTTACCATGTGATTTTGAACAATTTGTATTATGTTAAAACAAAATTGCACAAAGCAGCAACATATTTTGCAAATCTTCTTCTTCAACCTGTAGCTGTCCATAGCTGGACAACACCCCCTACCCCCTCCCCATGGCATTCCACCGCTCTTGTGCTGCCCGCATCCATCGGTTATCGTTCCACCTTGTTGGGTGCCTCCCTACGCTACGTCTTCCAGTACCTGGCCGCCACTCGAGAACCTGCACCATCGGCCATCGGTTCTACGAGCAATGTGCCCTGCCCACTGCCACTTAAGTTTAGCGACTCGAAGAGCTATGTCGGTATTTGCAAATACTAACTTATAAATAAGTTATATAATTTAGGTACAGACGACCTACTTTGATTTTCAACTTTATCTCTTAATTATTAAGGATCAAGGTTGATTGAGGAATATTTGACAGTTTCGGGTAGCTTGACCTGCCGTCGTCCGTACTTATCCTTATTATCCCGATATGTACGGTTCAGTGGATAACTTATGTATAATATAATTTAAAAGAATATGATATCATAAATTATTTATGTAAGCTCCGTAAGAACTAGTAGGTATTTTAAATATATTTATTGCGGTGTATATCATCCATCAGTCTTTAATCTACTTATGTAATTCATTGATTAATAATGTAAAAAAAATCTAAAAACATTAAATAATAAAAAATTCCAGTTTCAATTCAACCAATAGCTTATACAGCGTTATCTAGAAGCGTTCGTTTCGTTCGTTTCGTATATAAGCGTTCATCACCGTCATGCGTAGTTCAGTTCCGTCCTACTCTATACATCATCACTACATATTATAAAACAAAGTCACTTTTACTTTCCCTATGTCCCTTTGTATGATAGGGGTTTTTTAATAGATAGAGTGATTCAAGAGGAAGGTTTTTATGGATATAACATGCATAATATATAAGAGGAACACTGATAATTTTTGAGGTTTCCAACACATGTCGCAAAATAAACCCATTGTTTTGAGCTTACCTTGCAAACGCTGGCTGAACCCGATGATATAGAATCATAGATCAAAATAATCTATTATAGTATTGTAGACCTTAAAATGCATACAAAAAAGTCCACGATACCATATGTCTACCTACTATAGTTTCTTCATTATGACTACTTTTTTATGTTTGTTAAAAGCTGATTAAATTGCCAGTCGAAACCAGAGCCCACTATTTATTCCTTACTATTAATCCTTATCCAAATAAATTACGTCATATCAAAGGTAATTTTAGTAGCAGCAGATCTCTTTTTGAATTATTGGAATTGGTTGTTTCATTCAGGAGCATATCACGATTTATTCAAAACTAAACACCAGAAAAAATCCCCGTGCCGATCGCGCCCCTGCTGGCCACCTGTTTCTCTGCCTAAGCCGCGGAGTGAGTGGGCCGGAGCGGGGGACCATTATTTCGAACAAACTTGCTACCCCGGTAGGCTTTCATTCTGTTTGAAGGTGGTGGAACTGTCTATCAATGGACAATAAGGTCGATGTATCTTGCAGGGTCAGATATTGGCTAATGGGCGGCACAGTAGACATTATTTTTATTGAAGGGCCAGGGTTTCTTGAGGAAAGCTTAGGTACCTATATCATTAGTCCAAGTGCGAAGCCGGGGCGGGACGCTAGTGTGTATTATTATATTCAATGGTACTACGGCACGTATATTATTATACTTATAATTTGATCTAATACTGCACGTTTGGGTCATGGCCAAAACATTAATGACCTGTACGTGAGTTCGTATAAGAACTAAACTGTTTTTATTTGTATACTTATGTATATTGTTTGTATATATATTTGATTAACAGGCCTATTCGAGTCATTTTATTTCAATCTAAAGTTCGGTCTTTTTAATCCCAGATACTAATCTGAAATATAAATCTTTTATGTTTGCGTTTTTTTTAATATACATTAAGTAAAGAAAACCCCGTCCGACCCATACGGATAATAAAAGTTAGGCAAACACATGACCAAATAATATATGAAATTATACTTAATCATCATAGTAACAATACTAAAAAAATTTAAAATAATCTTTATTTTCCGCGAATATTTTAATTCCAACTTCTCCAAAATTTGGTAGTTTTTAAAAAAGTGACAACATCATTTTCAACGGTATTATAAGAGCAATGCGACTACGTGCCGCATTTCATGCCCTCCCTCGCCCGCGCATGTATTGCCTACCGCACATGTATTAAGTTACCTCCGTTTGCGAAATAATATTTATTATTTTAGGGGTTTTTTTCTTTAAGTTTAGCATGGCTATGTAGGCATTAGTAGAATCAGTTATTGATACCTAACAATAAATAACTTCACGGCTCGGACAGGGTTTTCTTTACATAATGTATATTTCATTAGCAGGCCTATTCGAGTTATTCTATTTCAATATAAAGTTCATATTTTTAATCCAATATACTAATCTGACATATAAATTTGACATTGCACCTGTCAAATTAGTATCCGGGCTTAAATAGCGAATTTTATGTTAGGTACCTACTCTAAATGGAAAATGGCGATCCATGTTATTCTTTACCTAAAGCTTTACCTAGCTTTAATTAAAACACTTGTATTGTTGGAACGGATTAAGATAATTCGAGATATAAAAAGAGTTTCGGACTGGAGAATCATTCATAAAACCGACAGTTGTCTATCAGTTACTACCTTCAGAAATCGCCGGAAGGAAAGCAGAGTCCGAGATGGCAGTCAGGCATTTCATCATTAAGGTAAAGGAATTATTTAAATTATTTTTTGATGATTTATGCTCGCCGCTTGATTTCCTTGCGATAAATTAATTATTTAATTTATGAATATAAATGTAATAATTAATAAATTCTAGTTGCAATAAAATATTTCTGCTTTGCTGAAAAATTGCGCTTCAACAACAAAACGACCAATTATTTTCTTTAAAAGCGACCAATTATTTTCAACAACAACACGACCAATTATTTTCAACAACACTGCCAATTATTTAAATAAATAATAATAATAAACATAAACGGACGCAACACAGACTGAGCTAGCCCCAGAGTAATTTCGAGACTTGGGTCATGGGATACTAACTCAACGATTCTATAGTTATAATAGATATATGTATATATATATATAGATATATATATATATATATATATATATATATATATATATATATATATATATATATATATATATATATATATACAATATGTAAAGAAAACCCTGTCCGATCCGTGAAGGTATTGTTAGGTATCGTTAACTGATTCTAATAATGCCTACAAAGCTGGGCTAAACTTAAAAAAATCCCCCAAAAAATAAATATTATTTCGAAAAAGCGAGGTAACTTAATGCATGTGCGGTAGACAACCCGATAGCCCCGCCCCCTTCACCCGCGCATGTATGCGCGGGTGAAGGGGGGCGGGCCATGCGGCACGTGGTCGCATCGCTATTCGCTCCGTCACAAATGGTGTTGTCAGTTTTTTAAAAATGACCAAATTTCGGGGAAATTGGAATTAATACCCGGGAAAAAAAGATTATTTCAAAATTCATTATTATTGTTACTGTGATGATTATGTAAAATTTTATATTATATTTGGTCAAGTGTTTACCTAACCTTTATTATCCTTATGGGTCGGACAGGGTTTTCTTTACATATTGTATATAGATAAACATCCAAGACCCAGGCCAATCAGGAAAAGATCTTTTCCATCATGACCTGACCGGGGATTGAACCCGCGGCCTCCACGTCGCATGCAGGCGTGTTGACCGCTGCGCCACGGAGGACGACATCAATCATTTTCAACAACACGACCAATTATTTTCTTTGCACCCAAGATCTGCGGGCTGTAGATTAGAAGACCCTGACCTGACTTATCCATAGGATGCCAGTACGAATTGTCCATTATTAGGACTGACAGGTTAAGGTTGGAAGAACAGGCCAAATAGCTATAAATCTAGCTGGATAATACTGTCTGAAAGGTACTCTTTGTGGGTCAGACGATTTTAGAAGTTGGGTGGAACGGAGACCAATCAAAGGCTAAAAGAGATCTGAGCTCCTTGCCAAATAATTTTGACTTGAATTTAATTACCTATATGCTTGGTTGTAATAGACGAAATGTTAAATTAGGTAATAAATATTCATTAAATATACCTATTTATTTTGTTTTGTATCTAAGTTCTGAGCAAAATATTGAATTAAGTACATTCGGAACACAAATAGGTAAATGCATAACTTTTAGCTTTAAGAAATGCTAAAAATCATATAATTAAATCATTTTGTGTAAATTTTATTGTTGATGTACGACAGCACATCAAGCTACTGCTTGTCGATATTCTAATAATTTCAACTTTATATATAAAGTATTAAGGCTCAACGTTGATTGGGAATATCTGACAGTTTTGGGTAGCTTGATCTGCTGTCGTCCGTACAGCAGCAGGGTTATACGATTTATTTTTTTTCTGACCGTGTAGAATACATCATTTATTGCAATTATAGAACAAATGACGAAAGTAAACAGTTTAAAAATAATGTGTGACTGACACTTGACAGGTTTTTAAACTAACACAGACTAATGAAATGAATGTGCAAACGTAGGGATGACCCTGCCTTTGTACCATTTTTTTCTAATAAGAACATTAAATGATAGGTAATTTGTCTGCATACAAAGAACCTGTAAACGTTATACGTACAAACAATACTCACTTACTGTTATAGATCAAGAATAAATAATATAAAAGCATTTAAGTTACTACTTATTTGTATAGACTGAACAACCATTTATACTCGCAAATGACTCGTTCGAGTTCAAAAGTAGCTACGAATCGATCCGTCTGAATAGTAAGGTTTCGAGTAGGGTTGTAACGGAGGCTTGTTAGCGGAGGCGGATGCGGATGCGGAGGCGACGAGTCTCCCCTCCGCGGAAGCGGAGGTTAACGGAGGTGGAGGCGGAGGTGAAAGTACATATAGAAAAAATTTAAATTTATGTTTAATTAAAACAAAATTTTTATTTTAAATACGTACATTAATAGTAGTATACTTGGTAAAAAAATATTACATTCTTGTAATGAAAATTAAGGAGAAACAAATTGTGTTTGCCGCATTCCCGCCTCGCACTAGTTGTTTCTTGACCATTTCGCGCTCAAACGCGGCCGGACGGTTGTCGAGCGTCGCAGCTTGCGCGTTATTTATTTTATAAATACGTAAATAAACCTCCGTTATAACTCCGCAAAAATTGTGCGGAGGCGGAGGCGGAAGCGAAGGTACGATTTCTTGCGGAACTTCCGCAGTAACGCAAGCGGAGGCGAAGCTCCGTTACAACCCTAGTTTCGAGATCCATTAACGGAAATGATTGAGTAGATCAATATATAAATAGATCGTTAGAAAATATATAAAATGAAATGAAACATACCCGTTTTCCTCCAAAAGCGTCATTTTGAGTAGTCCTACTGTTTCTGAAACCGGCTCCATGCGGAAGGTGCCGCGGTGTCTCAGTCGCATCACCGACTTGCCGTTGCTGAAATTAAAAACTTGTATTACAAACACGTGGTGTTTACTCAGCTTATGTTTTGGTGTATGAAACATAACTATTTAAATACCATGAATTGAAAGTTAGTAGGTAATTTCTGATTCTTATTAATCCTACTAAACTTCTAAAACTCGACATCATTCGCGGAGTAGCGGTTGCGAACGCTCCCGCTGTGCAAGGAGGAGCGGTTTCGATTCACGTACAGTGCAAATATTCGTATGTATGAATATGAATATTTACACTGGTCTAATCGTGCCTCGGCACCCACAAAGCACGTTAAGCCGTTGGTCCCGGTTGCCATACGAACATCTAATGGCAGTCGTTACGGGTTGCTGGAACCCTCAAAACTCCAACAATTGGTCTAACTGCAATGCTTCGATACCGCCTGCGGGTTGTGGAGGTCAGACGGCAGTCGCTTCACGGATAATATCGAAGTTTAGCCACAATCAGCAGTTAGACTGGTAAAGCGGACCCCAGACTCCAAAGCTGAAAAAGCTTCGGATGCGACTGCGATTAACGCGGAGTTGATGATGATGATGATGACTTTATCATGTTATTTAGTTTAGTTTGTGAGTAGAAATGTTAAAATAGCATGATAAAGTCAGTGCATCGTTTAATCCTCTCAAATTAAGATATCCCATAGACAGTTCAGACGCGATTATAAACATGGTGACCAAAAATTCATTAATTTACATACGTCAGGCGTGGACAAATTTGATAGGTCTAAACAATAATATTATATTCTGTCCTTTTCTTAATGAAGAAAAAGAAAATAGAAAGAAAAAGTTGCACTAAACTTAAATTTAGTTCAGTTTGTGAACGAGGGAATCGGGGCTAATTTCTTCTAAAATAATGCAAATTGAAATTGATAGCGTGTTACGCCTTTAAGATTAGGGTTCCCATACATCAGGAATTTTCCGGACATGTCCGGAAATATAGTGCTTTGTCCGGAATGCGGGGGGAATCCTAAGCTGCCAGGAATTTCTACAATTTAAGTAATAACTAAAATAAAAACCATAACAAACCATAAATCAAATAAATCAAACTAGGTAATTTATGAATCAAAGTTGGTACGCCTGCTTCATAAATTTGTTTCGCTTTACACATGTGCTATTTATTGCTAAGAAATCCGAAAATTTCACCCGAGCGGTGTCCGGAATTTCGATTTTTCGTTCTGAGAACCCTTTTTAGGATGCAGTAACGCTAGGTACCCATTTAGTAGCACAACTCCACTTAAATCCAAATAGGTATAAGGTTTTCAATCATTGTTTGACCTAAATTGACATTTGTTTTCTCATACACATGTTGGCACTTCATCTGCATCAATCAGAGATAGTGAATACTAAATCAAATGATATTGCTGCGCTTGATTTAGGTTGTTGTCTCACTTATCAAAGTATGTATCTATGTATGTACGTCATAGCCAAAGGTGGATATACAGTCTCTTCCTGGAATTATGCCTAGTTTGACCAAAACCTTCGGGAAAACTACGAAATAAATTCCAATTTCGGTCTTTGACGAAATTTTTTTAGTTATAAGTTAAAGTTTGTAACGTTTCAGTCAAACTTTGAAAGTAGAACATTCTGTTTCGGGCTTTGCCTAGTGGATCTTAGAAGTGACACATGTCTATTAAACTAGTTTGTACCTAAAGACTCTTAGGCTTTCTCTGTTAAATTATTCTATCGCTTGCAAGATAAAGATTAATTAGATTAGATAATTGCTTTGTAAGATAAAGATGAGTGAAACATTGTTTTTGTTGAAATCTTGCATGAATAAGATTTAATACTTAGTGAAGTTTTTGAGAAAATTATTAATATTTTTATTTTAGTCATTATAAAACAGACATTTGCTCATATACCTATCTGTATTTTTTTTAACTTTGTCCCACACTAGGACTTTCTCCTGTTTCTTGGGTGCGTTTACAAACATATAAACTCACATACACAAACAGCCAGCAGCCAGACCCGGAACAACAAATTGTAGGGCATACAAATACTTGTTCCGTGCGGGAATCGAACCCGCGATACGCGGTGCCGCAGTTAATCGCTCAGCCACTGCACCAACCGTGTCATCATATCGTGTGTGTGTGTGTTTACTTTTTATATGAAATCAATACTGATGTTTATCAGTGTCCAGTGTGGGGATCCAGCCAGTAAGGAGGTCGCCTCATAGGAAATCGTACCATACCCACTAGCGACTCTGACGGCCATCGCTCTCTGCGCGATTTCTGCAGAACAGCGATGTTCCAGGCAGCTAAGTCAGAGGCCTAAACCGGGGCCCCATACAGGGCAATTGATCGCACGACTCCCATGCCTGTAGGCAGCACTCGGGCCCAGCAGATTAGGACGCAACTTTGAAAGCGCCCCGGCTGCGCCGAATAACTCGGGCGCTAGCCTCCCACCGGCTTGCGAGCCGGTCTCAATCCCAGGTATTTCATGGTGGCCTCGACAGCGACCCGACTACGATGTTATGAGCTGGGCGGCGGCGCAAGCCGGTGGAAAAGCTTAACCACTCTGGCAACCATGCCGTCAAAAAAACATAATAATTTCTCATTTACTTTTTATTTCATAAAGCTAGGTCTACTTTAGAAGACATAAAAGATTTATAATCACATAGGTACACATATGACAGACCTGAAGAAGGAATATAGGATGAATAACATCCTCGATATCACAATCACCAATTAAGTACCAGATAACCAGCATTTTCAAATGTGTTACACATTCAAATTAAAAAATAATACTAAGAGCGCAATCTTGTCAAGTCTGAAATCGCCAACCCGCATTGAGCAAGCATGGTGATTACGCTCAAACCTTCTCTGTATGAAAGGAGACCTGTACCCAGCAGTGGGACGATAACAGGTTGATGATGACTAAACAGAATAAACAGTACAGTATTTTAATATTAAATTAAAAACATAACTGTACTAAGGCTGAGGCCGCACTACGGTTAAACCGCGGCGGTTTTTAATCGCGTGAATTTATGCCCCTAGAAGACTACTGCAAGCGGCCGCACCTGCGGTTTTTTCCCGCGAGCATTTTGTAGCGAAAAAATCAGTCGCGGGAAAAAACCGCAGCGGTTTAACCGTAGTGCGGCCTAGGCCTTAGACTGTGATTTTTTGCGCAATGCTGTATATTTACATAATTAGATACTTAATAAATTTAAAATACAAAATACGTGCAGAGTTGCAGACACCAGTTCGTATAACCTTGCATGTATTATAATATATTATAATTATATCTCATATCTATCTCATTGTAAGCTTTCCGTAAGGCGATAATTAGTCTATAAATACCTACTTAGTAAGGCACACCAATGAAGGGGATATAATTCTAAGAAATGTCCGTTCTTAGTTTATTCTCTTAATGAAAACAGTTTTTAATATCGCCATAAATGTATCTTAGTTACTTATACAATATGTAAAGAAAACCCTGGTCCGATCCGTGAAGGTATTGTTAGGTATCGATAACTGATTCTACTAATGCCCACAAAGACAGGCTAAACTTAAAAAAAAAATCCCCCTAAAAAAATAAATATTATTTCGCAAAAAGTGGTAACTTAATACACGTACGGTTAGCAACTCCTTCCGCGGGCGGCGAGGGGCAGGGCACGCGGCACCTGTGACGTGGTCGCGTCGCTATTCGCTTATAATAATCCCGGTGTTGTCACTTTTTTAAAAATTACCAAATTTCGGGCAAATTGAAATTAATTCCCGGGAAAAAAGGATAATTTCAAAATTCATTAGTATTGTTACTATGATGATTATGTAAAATTTTATATTATATTTGGTCAAGTGTTTACCTAACCTTTATTATCCTTATGGGTCGGACAGGGTTTTCTTTACATATTGTATAAGTCTGCAATAAAAATTCATTATTATTGCACTTTAACCGATAAAAATAGTTGGTATGATAACTAGAAACATACTTACCTCCTGAGCAGTCGTCTCATTTCTGGTACCGTATCATCTCACTTCTCCACTTATAATTAAAACACAAGTGAGCTGCTCCCACGTACAAAGACCGTGAAACTGAATCACTGAAGGAATCATAAAACGCTGCCTCGAAACTATAATAGGTAGTTAAAAACGTTGACGTTTGACGGTTGTAATCTTTATAAAATCCAACACATTCCTAATGAAATAGCCGTAACTTAGCATGAACCTTATCGGACAAACCAACGTCTACCTGTTTTTATTATGCATTATAAATGTAATTATATTATAACTTACTCCGTGATCGATTCTCATGTTGCTGGCAGTTACATTCTACGAATCATTTTTAATATTCACTCAAAATTTTAAACGAGAAAATTTGAATGTATATTTTGTTACTCTTTTACGCAAAAATTACTTAACGGATTTGGATAAAATTAGGCACACTTAAAGTTTGTAATGAGCATTAACACATATGACAGTTTTAGCGTATGGCATCGGAACCTATGTGTGCAGTGTGTATGCGAAACCGCAGTAAAGTAACTAATCAATGAAAACGGCATGGCGTTGCCATGATTGGTCAAAGACTGTTTACCGGCACTCTAATTGCGTAACCCACAACTACTATCGATTGGATCCATTTCGAAGCATTATGCTAGCCATTGCCTTCATATGTTCAAAAAAAATGTTGGCTCAACAATGTATACAATGCTATGAATGTCGTTGAAGTGTCAAAATGAAACCCATTGCTACTGACCGTTAGCTCTTGTGCCGTTAGGTAATTATCCTGCTGATCACGGGACAAGGAGGATTATGATTTTTAGAGGCTATGTATAGGTATCCATGTTCATTTGGTGGGTAATTGTGTAACTTACTATCAGTTAAATGTATGTTATCTATTTAAAGTCCTAAAGATGTTGCTAATTGTATCGACAATAACGAGTACGTTAACCTACATATTAACTTATATTTCGATATTGAGATAGACTCAAGTCAGCAAAAATTTAAATCTTAATGGTTTTTGATTGCTATTTAATAAGAATAAGCTCGTGGTGGCTTAGTAGCTCGTAGCGGCCTAGTGGTTAAAACACCAGCCTCTCAAGTATGAGTGTGCGGTTTCGATTCACACTGATTAAAAGTTGAAGGAAAACATCTTGAGGAAACCTGGACTTTAAAATCAAAATCAAAATTGTTTATTTCAAATTAACCATCCGTTGGTGCTTTTGAATAGTCAATGTCGGTCAGTCCAAGAAAAGTGAAGCTAAATTGCACGTTCCAAAGCGTAGATCTCTATGGAGAAGAACGTTAATGGACACACTTTTAAAAACTCGGTTAAGTGCTCGGGCTAGTAGGGAATCAATCCGGTCCGAAAGAGAGGCCATGGTTGAGCGAACGAGTGATGCACTACAGGCAGTCTCCGAATGGGGCAATGCCAATCTTGTAGCATTCAATGCCGCCAAAACACAGGCGTGTCTTTTCACCGCCAAAAGGAGCCCGTTCACCTTGGCTCCTACTTCTCGGAATGTGTCCTTGGAGTGTTCCGACCGCCTTCAGCTTTTGGGAGTTGAGATTTCCTCGGACCTTAACTTTGGGCGGTTCATTGAGTCCAAGGCTAAGGTGGCTGCCAAGAAACTTGGCGTTATCGCAAAGGTCCGGCAGTACTTCACACCTGGGCAGCTTCTAATGTTATACAAAGCACAGGTCCGTTCGTGTGTGGAGTACTGCAGCCACATTTGGGCTGGTGCTGCCAAGTGTCACCTGGCCACTTTGGATTCAGTGGAGAGACGTGCAAAGAGGCTGATTGGTGACCCTGATCTAACTCGAGTCGGTCTCCAAAGCCTAGAGCACAGGCGTAGAGTAGCCAGCCTTTCGGTGTTCTATAGGATGCATTTCGGGGAGTGTGCGATGGAATTGCATGATTTAATTCCCCCATCTCCGTTCCACCAGCGGACGACCCGTCGTACGGCTGGTTTCCACCCTTACGTTGTTAACACCACTACGATCCGGACGAAGCGTTTCGCCTCCTCCTTTATACCGCGTACATTGAGGGACTGGAATAGTTTGCCAGCGGCGGTGTTTCCGTCGGACTACAATTTGAGTGTCTTCAAGGCTAGAGTGAATAGGCTCTTAATAAACTAGTGCGCTTTAGCATCAACGACTGCGTCACTGCTTACCATCAGGCAGGATTGCGGTCAAGCGCTAGTTTATAATATAATAATAAAAAAATAAAAAAATCATAATATGGGTTACATTTCTTCGTTACATATTTCTGTTGCTTCTATCATGTGAGCACAATGTGTAAATTTAAAATTAAGTAAAAGATAGAAAATGAATTAAGCCCACTGGCAGCTAAGAGATGACCAGTCTCCACTTTCCACTGACGGCCCCCGTTCACGAGCATGACTTTCAAGTCTAAAATCGCCAACCCTCATTCAGCAAGCGTGGTAATTACGCTCAATCCTTTTCTGTACGAAAGGAGCCCTGTGCCCAGCAGTGGGACGATAAAAAGGTTGAAGATGATGATGATGACTGCAATTATGACGTAACCCTGACTTGATGCATCGGATAGGAGACATTGCAGATTAAGAAACTCCTCAGAAAGTTACATCCAATCGGAGAAGCCCGTTCTCAAACCTCGTCACGTGATACACACCCAGGAAAACAGGGAACCACCCAGACAAAAAGGAAATCACACAGTCAGTAAATCGGCTTTAAAAATAGTATACTAACGGAGGTTTGGACCAGATGGATTGGAAGTTAAGTAGTTAGTAGACAGATGGTGAAAAATTATCTGACGACGTAAGTAGGTGAGTTGCTGTTTGGTCAGAGGATGTCAGATTTCTGAATCTGTCTTTTTAAAACGAAATATGTGTTATAACATAATAATTATGGCAATCTCCATGTTTTTCCGTTAACGGCGTACAAATATTAGCTTCTAGAACTAGGCATATATAATCCAGTTATGTATGTATATAAATTACAATGGATTTTTGTAGAAATTTAGCCCATTTCAATATATTTGTAATTTTGGGAACACTATTAAATAAAGAAATTCCTGTAATCAATGAGACCGAAAATGTAAATTTTAACCAATTAACCTTGAAGCTTAATGCTTTAACAGTAATCCATGTCGATACTTTAACAGTAATCCATGTCGATACTTCGAACTGTAGGTTCGGCAGAATGAATGACTGATGCTCTGACGGTCAGATTGGTAACTTTGTCGACGAGACGTCGGCCGGTTGTAAATTTATTTCAGTAATTTGACAGATTGTAGTACTTAGCTCAATGTACTGGAATCTGTAGTTTCAATTGAATAGTACCTAATTACATTTATGTATATTATACTAGCCGCCGCCAGCGACTTCATTTGCATGAAGTTAGTTATGCTCCGCTCCTATTGGTCGCAGCGTGATGTTATATAGCCCAAAACCTTCCTAGATTAATGGGCTATCCAATGCATAAAGATTTTTTTTTAAATCGGGCCAGTAGCTCCTGAGATTAGCGCGTTCAAACAAACAAACAAACTCTTCAGCTTTATATATTAGTATAGATAGTAAAATGTTTTGTTCTGGTAAACATTGCATGTCGATTAGGCTGTGTTAATCAGAATTTTGCATATGTTAAATTTTTAGTTTTTTAATAGTTGCATTCTAAAAAGTTTAGTATAAAAATCGCGGACAAGCACTCGTTTATAAAATACAGTTTTTACAGTTCAGACACTTCCGTCAGAAAAAAACAAAATGTAAAAAAATGGATGTAAAAAAAATTGCAGGAATGTATGCATCCTGGCTGCGCCAAAACGGCCCAGCACCCTAATTGCGTATGTAACACATTAATACTGTAAATTGGAAACATTTTAAAGCATATTGCTAATCCATTGCTTTATATATTCAAAAAAATATCTGCTCAACAACGTAAATAACGCAATGAATGTTGTTGAAATGTCAAAATGAAATCCATTGCTACTAATAGTGTGTTACGGAATTACCCTCCTGTTCCGATAAAATGCCAGACAATTAATGCTTGACGCTGGTTTTCAATTGAACCCAATGTACCTAGTGTTAGTCTCAGCTCGCACTGCAATGAATATACACGTGATTTTTTATCACCTTTTGAAAAAAAAAAACAGCGGTTTGACCTGAGACTTCAAAATGTTCCTCAAAAGACCCTGGAGTTTGCTACAATAAGAATGCCCGAAAGCTTTAACCAGAAACATGATCTGCTTAAATTCCATTTTAAGCTGGTTTTTGTGGTCTAGACATAACTTTAGCCTCGATTTTAAAACTTTGCTTGTTATATACATGTCTTCATATAAAGGACCATTGTCTGGATTGCTTTTTCCCTTAGTAAAACCATGACTTCCCAGCTAGTTGCATTAGAGTTTCTTGCTGGTTGTCCGTATACGTACCTACGCTTTGATTGCCACAATTCGATCGCGATCACACTTTACTATAGGTAGATACTTTAGTAAACAAACTCTTTCACCATACAATTGCTACATCACCGAAATGGTCTACCGCGTCTCATTCGATCCCTATTACACTTACTGTGGATAGTAATTTAGTAAACATACTGTTTCGTCATAGAATTGCTACATCACCGGTCTGCCGCGTCCCACGCTAATCGATTGTCGAAGTCGGCGAAATCGTCAGCAAAACAGCTCTTTTCTCTGCTGTTTCGATGGCGTCAATGAGACCTACCTACAATCGTAGATTGTAGGTCTTTTTGGACCATTCAGGTTACCTAAAGAGCTGTCACGTCCGCATCTACGGAGACCATCTCCCCTTCTCCATCTTCTCCATCTTTTTGGTCCCTTGCCAAATCGGTCGAGGCGAACTTCTGTCGAACCACACTGCCTCCGCTGGTGAGGCCTGATGGAACACTGGCCCATACGGCGAGAGAGAAAGCAGGTCTCTTTGCATCTCTCTTTGCCCATAGTTCGCGTCTTGATACTGGCAGTGCTACTCCACCTAATTTACCTCATTGCGGAGCTTCAATGCCGGAGGTTCGCATTAGGAACAAGGAGGTCCTGAGAGCACTGTGTCGTCTGGACGTGAATAAGGCTAGTGGTCCAGATGGTATACCAGCGATTGTTCTTAAGGCATGTGCACCCGAGTTGTCTCCTGTATTGACGCGCCTGTATCGCCTCTCATTTGGGACTGGTATAGTGCCCAAGTCCTGGAAGTTTGCCAACGTGCAGCCCGTGCCCAAAAAGGGTAGTCGTGCCGATCCTACCAACTATCGGCCGATTTCGGTAACCTCCATACTCTGCAAGATTATGGAGCGTGTATTGAATTCGCGCCTCTTGGCTTACCTGGAAGGTAACGATCTCCTCAGTGACCGACAGTACGGTTTTCGGCGCAATCGGTCAACTGGGGACCTACTAGTGTATGCCACTCACTTGTGGGGCGAGGCCCTCGAGAAAAATGGGGAAGCGATTGCCGTCTCCCTTGATGTCTCGAAGGCCTTCGACCGGGTATGGCACGCTAGCCTTTTGAGTAAGCTTCCAGCGTACGGCGTTTCCGCTGGCCTGACTGGCTGGGTTAAAGACTTCCTGACTGAACGGTCCCTCCGAGTTGTTGTCGACGGATGCTCATCGGAGCCCATGTCGACCAATGCCGGTGTTCCTCAGGGGTCTGTTCTCTCTGCAACTCTGTTCCTGCTGCATATTAATGATCTGCTGATGCCCGGTATCTATGGGTATGCAGATGACAGCACAGTTGTGGAGAGATATCTGCCGGAAGCTCGGGCTAGTAAGGAAGCAATCTGGTCCGAAAGAGAGGCTATGGTAGAGCGTACGAGTGCTGCACTACAGGCAGTCTCCGAATGGGGCAAAGCCAATCTTGTAGCATTCAATGCCGCCAAAACACAGGCGTGTCTTTTCACCGCCAAAAGGAGCCCGTTCACCTTGGCTCCTACTTTTCAGAATGTATCCTTGGAGTGCACCAACCGCCTTCAGCTTTTGGGAGTAGAGATTTCCTCGAACCTTAACTTTGGGCGGTTCATTGAGTCCAAGGCCAGGGTGGCTGCTAGAAAACTTGGCGTTATCGCAAAGGTCCGGCGGTACTTCACACCGGCGCAGCTTCTAATGTTGTACAAAGCACAGGTCCGCTCGTGTGTGGAGTACTGCAGCCACATTTGGGCTGGTGCTGCGAAATGTCACCTGGATACTTTGGATTCAGTGGAGAGGCGTGCGAAGAGGCTGATTGGCGACCCAGACTTAACTCGAAACGGTCTCCAAAGCCTGGAGCACAGGCGTAGAGTAGCCAGCCTTTCGGTCTTCTATAGGTTGCATTCTGGTGAGTGTGCAAGGGAATTGCATGATTTAATTCCCCCATCACCGTTCCACCATCGGACGACCCGTCGTACGGCGAGTTTCCACCCTTACGTTGTTGATACCACTGCGACCCGGACGAAGCGTTTTGCTTCCTCTTTTATACCGCGTACATCGAGGGACTGGAACAATTTGCCAGCGACGGTGTTTCCGTCACATTACAATTTGAGTGTCTTCAAGGCTATAGTGAATAGGTTCTTAATAAACTAGCGCGCTTTACCATCAATGATCGCATCACTGCTTACCATCAGGCGGGATTGCGGTCAAGCGCTTGTTTATAACTTATAAAAAAAAAAAAAAAAAACCACGTCAAAATCTGTTGCGTAGGTTATAAGAACCACGCAGTCACAGCAAAAATGTTATGCGACAGTGACTTTAATATCTATGTACTAAAGATAATGAATAGAAAATAGTTTAGTAATAGGGAGGGTATATTTTGTTTTATCTAATCAATAAAAATTGAAAAATATAAAAGGCATCAAAGATCAGGAGTGGCGGCTGGTGACGTCACTGTCCGCTAAAAAGTGTAGCGTGCAGTGACGTCACACGAGTTTACAACGCGCTGTGTCGTCTTCATTTTTTGTTTATATGAAAAAAGAAAAAATACGTGTCTAGTATTTTTTGGAAATCTGACTGAAGGACTAATTATTTTTTTTTTAGTCAAATACCCTATTGTTTGATTCACAAAATTAAATTAAATTAGGTATTTTTATTTTAGGGAAATAAGTCTAAATAAAATAAAAATATTTTAGATAAATAAGTCTAAATAGAATAAAAATAACTAATTTTATCTTATTTAGACTTATTTACCTAAATAACTTATATTATAACCTATACAAGTAAGAATATCGACAAAGAATACGTTAGAGTCAGTTAATTGCAATCCAACGTCAATTTTGGCGGGATAATGGGAGCTAAATATAGATTTTATGAAGTGCTTCTGGTACCCCTTTGGTTTGTCGTATTTTGCAGGATATGAGGTCCCTCCTCATTGGGCCAGAATAGGACACAGCACCATTCAAATCATTGTGTTAAAATCTAGCGCTCTTTTGTATACTGAACAATAAAATGTATTGTATGTACCAACATTGTAAGGTCACATGTGACGTTTTGCTATTATATTCTACTCTAACCTGATGATATCTTTGCTCACAGTCATTTGATAATATCTATGTCGAAATATTTAGGCATAAATGGAATCTAAATTATTTAATTAAGTAATTTATTTTATGCATAAAAAAATTAATAAAACATCGTGACGCTTCTTTAATAGTTAAATATTAAAAAAACTTTAGTATTTCGATATTAAAAAAGCATTGCCAGCGAGGCTATTAAACGCTATATTCAATAACTTTAGTCTATATTTACGATTGAATCTTGAAATCTAACAAACGCGAAGCAAATCTGCCGCTTTGACACATATATTTAAATTATATAAGGAATATAATTATAAGAAATGCTATCATAATAATCTATACTACTATATAAAGCTGAAGAGTTTGTTTGTTTGTTGGAACGCGCTAACCTCAGGAAATACTGGTCCGATTAGAAAAAATATTTTTGCGTTGGATATCCCATTAATCTAGGAAGGCTTTATTATGCTATATAACATCACTCTCCGACCAATAGGAGCAGAGCATATAAAAAAACATATCGAAACTTACGCGGGTGAAACCGCAAGGCGCAGCTAGTAAATAATAAATACAACACAGGCTGTAAAACACAATATTCAAATAACAATTAAAAATAACGCAATAACTACAACACTATGTCCTCATGATTGCGTCAAAAAGGTTTAACTCAGAATTAATGCTAGATAGATATTGTCAAATTAAGTAATAAAGTACCCAATTTAATAGTACTTACGTTATAAGTGTATTATACAACATGTTTTACACCAAAGACTTACCCTTCAGGCGGTGGCGGTAAAAAATGAACTATTCCCGCCGACATTGAATATCTTCCGGTGAAATTCCACACGAATATCTTCAGAGATTATTCATAACCAGTTTTACTACTGGATATCAAAATATAATTAACTTCCTCACATACATAAACCTCGTAGAAAAAAATAACAAAAACATAAGCAAGGTGGACCTCATATGCACACGCATGTTATATGTCCGTGATGCGAGCCAAATGTGCCCACAAGCCAATATTGTGACCGCAGGGCTTGTCAATCAGTCTCTGAACAATATAAATATTTAGTCTACATTTTAGTGGTTCTAAATCATATATTCGTACTATGTGGGCATTAAGATCCGTCGGAAGTCTTTAGTTGTAAGAAACATTTAACAACAAAAAAGTTTCTTAAACAAATCTTAAAAATATATCTGCAAAACTAACACTATATATATATATATATATATTAAGTACTTAATAGTAAGTAAGGGATGTAGGTGAATTAAAAAGGTTGATGATGATGATGATGATGATGAAGGGATGTAGGTGAGTATATATGAATAAAAACAACCTAATCCGTGCATATAGATACATAAAAGTATGGATGGAAGATACCTACTTAACTACTGTTATCGTAACATAACATTGTGACTTATTCCTCAAAGGGTTAAGCAGAGAGGTTAATATACGCTGCATAGAAACTGGAATTTCAAATTTTAGTGTTCTAAGTTTCCAAACCCAATTCCTAAATCGTTTTGGTAAACGCAATGAGATATCAAGCTACACATTTCCAATTCAACTGACTTCGCATTGTATACTTAGGCATAAGGCACATTGAGAAGTTGACTTACACTGGTAATACGCATTACAGCAAACAGAGTAGATTACCCGCATTATTTTAAATAAAACAGTACTTACCAATGTTTTCAACCTCTGGGATACCGCACTGTGTGGCAGTAGCCGAGATTGCCACGAATGGCTACCAATCAGAACGCGAGACGGTCTCGCTCTGGCCTAATCAGCTGAATAACTCTAATTTGTGACGCAGTTCTTACTGATACACGGTCATCTCATCTACTAACCTCCGTTATAATGCATATTAGGCCAAATCTAATCACCCAGAATCCAGACACATCTTTGGTTGCAGTTTCTGTGCAGCGACTGCAAAATGGTCTGCAATTAAACGGGTGAGCATAATTTTGCTGCCATTATGCGAATTGAAATGATATATAATCCATACTAATATTATAAATGCGAAAGTAACTCTGTCTGTCTGTCTGTCTGTCTGTCTGTCTGTCTGTTACGCTTTCCCGCTTAAACCTCTCAACCGATTTTGATGAAATTTGGCACAGACAATCTTTAGACCCCGGGAAAGAACATAGGCTACCTTTTATCCCGGAAAAATTTGATGTTCCCGAGGGAAACCTAAAAAGCGCGATATAACCGAACTCCACGCGGGCGAAACCGCGGGCGGAAAGCTAGTAGATTATATAATTCTCTCATATTTCTCTGTAAGTCGTAATTTCGTAAGACGATCCTTTTCCATTCATCTATCGTTTATTTGGTCTTCCTACTATTGTTATGCGCAAATGTAGCCATCGATATTCATACTTACTCAAAACTTCTCTTTTGACATTTTCCCCATTTGGATGATGTGGGTTCTAATAATAATATATTTTTTTAGTAAATAATGTTAATAGCGCAATGGTTTGGAATCATTAGGGACGGAGACATAAAGATTTATTAACATGTCTCTCAATTTATTTGAGCAAACAATGGCGCCGATTCTGTTGTTCCCAAACTAAACTAATTTTAAGGTTAGTGCATCTATTTCTTTCCATTTCACTAAGAAAAGGACAGAAGATAAAATGTCAGTTTATTAGACATGTCAATTTAGTGCGCTCCTGAGTCCTGACGTAAACTGGCGTATTTTTAGTCGCCATGTCTATAATCGCGTGTAAACTGTCTATGGAGTGGAGTTTGGCGGGAATGTCAAGATGAGTGCCACGCTCATTTTTCATTGGACTTTTAAAATTATTTATAGTGTTGTTTACTAAATAAAAGCGCGTGATTTATGTAGTAAAAAGTGCATTCAGTGAATAATTTTTAGAGAACAGCCAAATATTGTAGCATGACCTCACCCAAACTTCCTCCTTCTCGGCCCCACGCGGGAAACGAAGGGAAATAGTTTAGTTTAAGTTAAGCTAGTATAAGTTAGGATAAATTAGGATAAGTTAGGATATAAAACTCAAGAAAAAACATACTGAAGACTAGGCTGTATGGCGTACTATGCCTTTGCCTTTTCCGTTCAAATGAACGGAAAGAATGAAACCAAAAAAAGAATGTCTATGGAGTATCTTAATTCGACAGGATTAAATTAAAATGTTTTCTTCTATCCTTTTCTTAACGAAATGGAAAGAAAAAGATGCACATAACTTAAAATTAGTTTAGTTTGTGAACAACAGAATTGGCGCCAATGAAATAGTTTATTATCTAAAAGTAGCACCTTAACTGCAACTGCCCCCCTGGTAAACTCACAGAACATGTATGAAGTCCCCTAATACTAATCAAAGTATAAACGGCGTCTTAGGCAGGATCATCCATTTGCCCTACATAATCCGAATAAAAATCATATGTTTCATGTAGATGTGCTTGTGTAGTTGGTGAGACAAAATAACCAGGAATGATTGATTCGACCCAAAAAATCTGACTTGCCCCTCCTCTAGGCCAGAAGCCGGGTACGCCCTTGATTGCGTATACATTAGTTGAATTTATTTCGAAGCATATTGCTAATCCATTGCTCTATACATGGACATAAATGTGTCTGTTCAACAACGTACGAGTAAATAACGCAATGTATGTTGTTGAACTGTCAAAATGAAACCTTAATGGGTTTCATCAGTTTTGACACAGTCTAAAAATCATACAGTCGTCCGACAAAGACGTCTAGACAGAGCAATCGTGCGGGGTGTGAGGGACGAGACGCGGGTAAGAGGCACCCGAGCTGCGAACAAAACGATGTTCGTAACTCGGTATTTATCAATAAGGTCTAACACGTGTTTGTTTTTTTATTTGTTTGTTTTATAATTTGATATGAATGTCAATTTTGATTATAATTGGGGTGCTTGTAACGAAAAAGCCATCCTTTTTGACATCCAAAATGGCGGACGTCATTTTTTTTTAAATTTAGTATGTGTGTCAATTTTAAGTAAATATAATTGTGGGGCTTGTTACGAAAAAGCTATCCTTTCTGAAATCCAAGATGGCGGACGCCAATTTGAATGCATATTAATATGATATGGGTGTTAATCCCGAGGTCGATTGGGGTGCTGGTTACGAAAATGCCATCTACGTAACTTAAATCTGTCTCGAGTTATTCCTTTAGTAAAAATAGCAAATTAAATGAATATAATACAGCTATCGATGTTGATCTGCAATAAATAAATAATTTCATAAATATTGTTTATTTGTAACAACCCTGACCGATGCGTTACTGTCTAGCTAGACGATGTCGGCATTTTACACGAGATAAAAGGCGTCGACCTACTGTATGATTTTTATGCTGTGCCATTACTACTGATAGTGTGTTACTCAATTATCTTGCAGTTTAGATGGAGCTTAATTAATTTTGTAGATTTTAAAAAAATATATTCATAATGTGAATATGCCATCACTTATGCTAATAGCTTTATAGAAAATGGCGTCGGTTCCCTTGTCCACAAACTTTATAAAAAACCGGCCAAGTGCGTGTCGGACTCACGCACAAAAGGTTCCGTACCATTGTTTTATGAAATTTAAGGATTTAAGTTATTTGTATGAAAGATTACACGGTAATAAGCTGTTTACGATTTACGAGGTATTAAAAATAACTACATAATACGTGTCGTTCAATACAATTTTCGTTGGTAGTTTTTATAGTAATGTCATGGAGTATTCTGTAATCTGTGTATTGTGTGTGTGTGTGTGTGTATTGTGTAATCATATGGTTTTTTTTAGATTTTTCATTTTCTTATTTTAGAAGTTAGAGGAGGGGGGGGGACCAACTTTTTCCACTTTGGAAGCGTCTGTAACGCAAACTATTCGGTTTAGAAAAGAAATATTTTAGAAACCTCGATATCATTTTTGAAGACCTATCCATAGATACACCACACGTAAGTGTTTGATGGAAAAAAAAATTCAAAGAGTTTCAGTTCTAAGTATGGGGAGACCCCAATATTTATATTATTTTTTTTATTTTTGCATCAAAATCTTAATGTGGTTCACAGAATACATCTACCGACCAAGTTTCAACAGTATAGCACTTATAGTTTCGGAAAGAAATGACTGTGACATACCGCCGGTACAGACGGACAGACGGACAGACAGACATCACGAATCTATAAGGGTTCCGTTTTTTGCCATTTGGCTACGGAACCTTAAAAAGTGTAAGTTCAGTGCATCTTCTTCGTTCTTAAAAGTACGGAAGTTAATCATTAATTTATTCTATATTCCATAGATAGTATAGAAGTAATTAAAAGATTACTACTAAAAATAAAACAAATTACGTCAGGCGCTGGAAAATTTTGTGAACAAGGTCAGTGCCATTTTTACCCGACTACGGCAAAGCAAAAGGAGGGTTATGATTTTGACAGGCTATGTACATACATAGCCTGTCAAACATACATATGTAAATACATACATACATATGTATGTATGTATGTATGTATTTACATATGTATGTTTGTATGTATGTATGTTCATCTGTTTCCTCGCAACTTCTAAACTACTTATCAGAATTCGACAAATGACATATCATTAGAAGCGTCTTAATTGTCCGCTGGTTATAGTATATGGGGTTTCACAAAATCTAATGTGGCGCCCTCTAGCGGACAAAACATACAGAGTAAAAAAATAAAGTTAAGATAAATATGCCGTGTTTGGTATCATTTGAAAGCGCTTTACTTGTACATTTTGAATATATATACATATATTGCTAGCATTTGCTTGTGACTTTACCTGTATTCATGGGCTGATTGCATATAATTCACATCTTTTCGTTCATACCTTCTTTACTACTTATCAGAATAAGACCACTGTAGTACCATTAGAAGGGCCTTGATATTCTGTTAGTTATGAGCTATAAAGCTTGTAACCAAATTTAGTATAGCGCCCTCTAGCGGACAAAAACTTATATCTTTATATATATAATTCTGCTGTACGTGTGTATGTCATTGAACTCCTCCTAAACCGCTTGACCGATTTTAATGAATTTTTCTGTATGCGTTTGAGTGGCGCCCTGGATGGTTTAGATTCACAAATCAGCCCGGCAGATGGCGCTGATTGCTTGAAAAAGCATGTGATCTCGGAAACGGCCCTAACGATTTCGCTGAAGTTTGATATGTCCCCCACATATATTCATATTTTCGGGGACGTTCATTCCCCCATATTTTCGGGGACGAGAAATCGATCTAGATCAGTCTTATCTCTGGGTAAGCGCATGTTTTCGAGTTTTCTCTTTCGCAATATTTCACGCATAATATGGGCGCTAATTTCGCGCGGCTTGACATAGCGCCTGTGGCGTAGTCGATAGTGGTATGGTCTACTCGCGATGGCTGGTGTTCCTCGGTTCAATCCCGGGCAATCACAAGTCTTTTTTTTTTGTTTTAGACAAGTTTATAGTTTTTTTTTTTTAATTTTTGTAATTACTTAAAAAGAAAATTGTACATAAGAACTAAAAGGGGAAAAAATAAAAAAAATATTTTCATTTTTTTTTTATTTAACTAAAATTGTACTTATGAACTAAAAGAGAAAAAAATAAATAGAAATAAATAAATATTTAAGATTTTTTATTTAACTTTAAGAGACTGAAACAAGAGCTTTCTAATAAACTAGCACGCTTTACCATCAACGATCGCATCGCTGCTTACCATTAGGCGGGATTGCGGTCAAGCGGTGGTTTATAAACAATAATAAAAAAAAAAGCTCTAGGGGTAGAGAGAGGTATGATATCTTTGTTACAAATGTAGATGACAATGCTTTCCATGGGTATATTCCTAAATCTGCTGTACCTGTGTACGTCACTGAATTCCTCCTAAAGGGCTGGTCCGATTTTAATGAAGTCTATGTATATAAATGAAAGTCGTGTTAGTTACTCTATTTATAACTCAAGAACCGCTTAACCAGTATGGCTCAAAATTGGTAGGGAGGTGGATAAGAACTGGGAGAAGGACATATCCCATACGATCAGTCAAAATATACGTTAGCAGTTCATTTGTTAAAAATGGTACAAACACACTGCTGCACTACTCAGCATATTAAAAAAAAATCTTACCAGTTGAAATATTGATGCATTCATTTAAAGCAAGGAATATAAATACTCTCTGCCGGTTTAATTTTTTTTTAATAAAAGCCCCAAAGCAAACTTCATCTTCAAATTTTCTAATATTGTATTGCTGTGCCATTTACCACTTCACTACATACTATAGAACAAAGTTAGTTTCCCTTTCCCTATGTCCCTTTGTATGATTAAATCTTTAAAGCTACGAAACAGATTTTGATGAGGTTTCTTTTAATAGATAGAGTAATTAAAAAGAAACGTTTATATGTATAATAACATCCATTAAATTGTGGAGAAACACTATCCCTCGCCCACATGTGGGAGTGACGAAAGGAGGCATAACTCCGTTGCCGCGAAAAATTGCAGTACAGCGGACAGAGCTCCGGCGGGATCTCATGGCGACATGGAAAGTGTGATTGTCGTAATCCAGCACTGAACACGCCACAATAGCGGCGGTAGGTTCTCTCTTTGAGGAGTAGCTAGAGAGGCGCCACGGCGTCCTCACCTTCCGACTGACGTAGGTCCTCACCGGACACGGCTGTTTCGGGAAGTTCCTGTTCCGTATAAGGCGGGAGGAAACGCTAGGGTGACCACTGTGTGCATCGCCCTGAGGACACGGTGGAGCATATGGTGGAGGTCTGCCCGGCTTGGGTAGAGCACAGCCGTGTCCTCGTGGTGGCTATCGGCGGCGATCTCATCTCTCGCGTCCGACCCTGGTCCAGGCCATAGCCCGGAGCAATAGTGCATGGAAAGCTTTCACCTCCTTCTGTGAAGCAGTGATGCTGGCAAAGGAGGAGGCGGAGCGCGTGAAGGGAGTGGAAATCCCACTACCCTCACGCCTCAAACCGCCGCAGGAAGCGCCCTGGTTGGGTGGCAACATCGGACTCCCGACCACCGTAGGCGCGGGCTTGCGGGCGGCGAGCGATAGGCAGCTCGCCTCCTGGTAAGAACCAGGCCCGGGTTGACGGCGCGTTGTATTTCACACGCGCCTCAAAGAGATGTCAGCACACCTTGACGGGATCCACGAGGACTGTTCCACAGGGTTGCGGGTTGGTTAAAAAAGAAACCATGGCACTGGCCGTTGCACAGGCAAGTGAAGTAACACGGGTGGGTTTTAGTCAATAAAAGTCTGACACGCTCTTCCGCTCCGCCCAGAGCGGAAGAAGTCATTTGATGATTCCCATCCTAACAAAAAAAAAAAAAGAACTGAAGAAGAGCAAGAAATTGCACTTGAAGAGCGCAGCCTTAGTATGGCTCGACTTCGTGCTTCTCACTCACCAGAGCAAAGGGAGGCAGCCCGTGAAACGGCTCGGTTGGCAATGCGAAATCGTCGAGCAAACCTCAGAGATCAAGCGCTAGATAATTTACAAGCACAAGAAGAAATTCATCAAATACTGATTTGAATCGGGCAGCGTTTCTATACGCATATAATATAGCGCAATGACGTTCGCATTGGGCCAATGGAAGTTGTTTGCGAGTATTGTAGCACATTAAAGATTTCCGGAGAACCGCCAGGATTGGGCTCCCAAATAAAGAATCATTGAATAAAAATATTTATTTATTTAAAATTATCCTGATTTAAAAAGTACTTATGTGATATTGCCTTTAAGGCGGAACGAAGTTCGCCGGGTCAGCTAGTATTAATATAAAATTAAAATAAATATACCGTGTTTGGTATCACGTGAAAGAGCTTCACGAGTACTTTATGCCTGTACATAATTACAAGAATGCTATAATTATGTTAAATATGAGCGATAAGAGTAAAGCGCAGATTACGGGAACTGTGAATCGCTTTATGCAATGTAGAGCAGTGTGAACATTAATAGAATATGTAATGCACTAATGAAAACGACATAAGCTGGGAGTAACTCCACGCGGTGAAGGCGGAAACGGTTTGATAACTGGCTAAAGCTCCCATAAAAATGTCGTCTGCACTATATGCCTTCGGGCTTATGTTGTTATATGTGCATGTAGATGTAATATATCAAGTACCTAGTTTTAGTTTATCAGTTTAACTTTTGTTAATATTATGCGCCACAAATACACTTTAACACCAAAATAGTACAAATAATAAAAAGTAAAAAAACTAAAACCCAACTACGACAAAAAACGACGCTGAAAAAGTATAAAACAAGATTTTCAGAATACTGAACTGAACAAAGTTGCTAATGTAGTTGCAAGTAAATGGACACAGTAGACTCTACCAAGATGCCTTCGTTGTAAATTGACAATAATGTCATAAAATACTATTCTGAATGTTCATGTTTGGAAAGGCAGTCACACGTTACATATACCTACCTACCGTAGCACCTTGGCAACGTGTGACTACGCCTTTCCAAACCTGAAAATTTATCTCTACATAGTGAATATTGCACATTTTCATCAGTTTTTTGGCAATTACACAGTTACATTTTGCCAGCGGTTCTAGGTTCCAGGAGGAGCACCTGCCTCCCCTTGGTACACACATGGGCACAAGGGAAACTTCGGTGCGACATCAGCTACGTTCTACTTGTCATTCTACTATCGATTGTACCTTCGTTGGCAATAAACTTCGTAACACTTAACCGGCATTTTAATATCCCGTAATAATAGAATACTGATAGTGAAAATAATATAATAATAATAATAGAACACTAATGAGGCAATAAATATTACTTTTTGATAAGAAATACTTAATCTAAAGAGTTGGTATCCATGGAGTTTTTTACCCGTTATTCTACATTATGTATGTAGTTAATACGATATGAAATGGGTCACCAGCACCATATTTTTTGATTGACTGACTGATTTCTTGACACTTCAAAAGTTCCTGTAAATGATTTAATTGAAATGAAAAGTATGTTGTAGACAGTAGAGGATTCGTTGACAATGCAATGGAGCAATACACAGCTAATGCAAAGATGGAGTTATACTGAGAGTACATCTTCATACATATGATACAGATCTTATAGAGACTGAACGTTAATTCGAGTTAAGTGGATATCATTAACTACCTAAATAGTGTTCCCAAGATCTTCCGTCCTCCAATGCTTGTCTATTTTTAATAGAGTGAATATTCTATCTGTTGATATGTAGGCTTATCCGACTGCCTAGTATATTATCACAATGCTTAATGAACCTGATAATATGTTTGAGAAAATACATAGATACATTATTTTTGATTAAAAAAAAACAAATAAATAAATACGCTTTAATGATGAACTACAAAAAAGGATAAAATATAAATAAAATAATAAACAAAAAATACAAATATTGTGAAAAAGTGTGCGACACATATTGAGAGCTGATATTAGTGCACCCACGCTTTTTTCACAACAATGCTACTTTCTATTTAAAAAAATTAAAAATATAAAACTAAAAAGGACTTTATATTGACGTACTTTACCAATAGTATATCGAAAGGAAATTAAAAAATTAAATTATGACATTATTTCTCTAACAAAATAATTTTTTAATATTTTTTTTTAATCTGTGGCTGTGCGTGCTTTGGCGCGTGCGCGGTGATGCAGGGTGCAGAATTTTGGCGCCAAATACGTTTATTTGCATTGCAAGTCGTTGTTGTGTTTCGCAATACAATGTATGAGATTAGAAAAAGTAGTGTATGAAACTGTACATAATTAGGTATTACACACTCGTGTGATAACTTTATAACACATATGGGGTTATAACTAAATAACACATTGCAGGGAACATTGGTCCCAATTCTCTTGCTCCAAACTAACCTAAATTTAAGTTCAGTCCACCGTTTTCTTTCAGTTTTACATAACATAATATGTCAGTTTAGACCTGGTCAAATTAGTCTGCGCCTGACGTAAATTAATGTATTTTTGGTCGCCATGTTCATAATCGCTTCTAAACTGTCTATGGAAGAAGTTTGGCGGGAATGTCAAGATGAGTGCCACGCTCATTTTTCATTGGACTTTTAAAATTATTTATAGTGTCGTTTACTAAATAAAAACGCGTGATTTATGTAGTAAAAGTGCATTCAGTGAATAATTCAAAAAGAACAGTGAAATATTGTAGCATAGTGGCCGCATCATGTCTTTACGCTAAACCGCTCCTTATCGTCCAAACGCGGGAAACGAAAGGAGTTAGATTAGTTAGGATAAGTTTAGGATAAGCTAGGATAAGTTAGGATTAATTAGGATAAGTTAGTATAGAAGTTTACTCAAGAAAACATATACTGAAGACTAGGCTGTATGGCGTACTATGCCTTTGCCTTTTCCGTTCAGAAGAACGGAAAGAATTGAACCAAAAAAAAATGTCTATGGAATATCTTAATTTGACAGGAGTTATCTTCCATCCTTTTCTTAATGAAATAGAAAGAATACGATGCACTTAACTTAAAATTAGTTCAGTTTGTGGTTAAGAGAATCGGCACCAATGTGTTACCTACTTATTTAGTTATATCCACAATCATTATTTACTTAAAGAATCGGTGTTAGATCAATCAATCTGCCTAGCCTTTTCTCAAGTATGTTAAGTTGTCTATTTCCAGTCAAACTGGAAGCAGTTGGGTATCAGTATTTTACATAGTGTAATTGCCTATCTGACCTCCATAATTCACTACCTGGGTAATACAATACTTTGTAGTAACTCTAGTTCCCAGACTTTCGGCTTTTGAATACCCGTACCGACTTCTTCTTCTTCAGCCTATAGAAGTCCACTGCTGGACAAAGGCCTCCCCAGAACTTTCCCTAATGACCGGTCATGTGCTGCCCGCATCCATCGGCTTCCCGCGACCTTCACCACGTCAACAGTCCACCTTGTTGGGGGCCCTACGCTGCGTCTTCCGGTACCTGGCTACCACTCCAGAACCCTACTGCCACCGACCTTCTGCTTCTGTACTCACTGTCAAAGATTAAATAATGGCAGCCAGCATCAACGGCTCAACGTGCTTTCCGAGACACAGAGGGGTCTAGGTATTTAAAAGTTGGTCGCCTCTCTACGGAGCAATCTCAACAAGCATACCTTAGCCTGGTCCAGCCACAAGCCTCTTTATTGACTCACACAATTTGTATTTTGTACTGGAATGAAAATAACAACTTAAATTATGCTTTATTTATTCAATTATATAGGAGGTCTATCTGTGATTGTGTGTAGATGATTCCACGTGGGGCCTGTGGTCAGGGTGGAGCATATGGTGGATGCCTGCCCGGCTTGGGCGGAGCACAGCCGTGTCCTCGTGGCGGCGATCTCTCACGTCCGGCCATGGTCCGGAACGAGAGTGCATGGCAGGCCGTGAACTCCTTCTGTGAAGCAGTGATAATAGCAATGGAGGAGGCGGAACGCGTGAGGGAGCGGGAATCTCAGCGCACTCACGGCTCTCGCCCCCGCAGGAGATGCCCTGGTCGGAAGACAATATCGAACTCTCGGTCCCCGTAGACGAGGGCTTGTGGGCAGCGTGCAGTATGCAGCTCGCCACCCGGTGAGGATTAGGGCCGAGTAGAACGCGAGTTGTGTTTCACGCGCGCTCTTTGTGACGGCCTCCACGAAGATCGATGATGGCGAAAAGTAGGAGCTTCCACTGTACCTATATGAGATTGAACTTTAGTGTTCTTAACGCATATTATCATTTATAGATTTTATTGAACATCGACACAGTCAGCAGCTGTTATTATATTCATAGCAGATTGTAATTTGTGGACTGAGATCGAATCAAAGATCGAGCATAAGCATAGCCTAACAGAACATTTTATGTAAATATATGTTTAAATAGATACGTGTTACATATGTGTAATGTCCTGTAGCCTCATAGCGGCAATCGTGACTTCCCAGTCCCGTGTTATTTAATTCTAAACGAAAATAGTTATTTGTTATACAAGAGTGCAAAGTTGCTTTTTAACCGCGTGTTCAATTTTGATGACCGAGCAAGCGAAGGATTCTAAAATTAGAATCCTGAGCGTTAGCGAGGGAATCAAAAGGACACGAGGTGAAAAATCTTTGCACTCGAGTGCAACACGTAACTTTTCATTCCACCTCAGCGAGGAAATGACTAAATGCAATAAAAAAATGTTTACAATCACAAGATAGGTACACTTTTATTTCAGTTTAGGTATTAATTACTACATTATGACAGGTAAGTATTACAGAATAATCTTTAAATTATAATAAAATAATACTAAAGTATAATTAAGAAAATTTTAAAGTAACGTTGCAACAGTTATTTAAATTGAGTGTAATATTTTTGTTTGGTACTGTAATATTGGTGTTAGTCACTTGTGTACTGTTTTTCGGTAAACTGTCTGTCTTAATAGTGGTACCGATTCATCGGATTCCCTTGGCGTGAATGTTGGAGAGAGAGGGAGATGGTTAGGTGTTTCATAACGGCTTATTTTTGATGTAGAAGGGCCAGTCCAAGTTTCCGATTGAGGCTCTTTCAGTGTAATGGCTCCTACGATGCCTTCATATATTTTAGACTTATTTTGGATGGAATCCTCTATGTATCCCTCTACAACTGCATTGGTCTTCCAGCCTCCGTGGCGCTTAAGGGACAGGAGATCAGCTCCGGAATCAGCCAAAAGTGTGGCTGAAGTTCGTCGAAAACAATGACCCGTGTACAACAGGGGTTCTGGAAGTTCAAGAAATGTTGCTATTTCTCGTGGGATACTGCCAATTTTATTAGTACCCATAGGCTGTCTAACACACTTTCCATTGCGATACTGTAGAAAAAACGATTGATTGGAGTGTTAGGCGGCCGTAAGGCTTGATATTTCTCAACAATCGTTACGTATTCCTTGCGAATGACAAAGTTGCGGTCTCTTTTTGTCTTTGTATTAGATAAATTAATTAATAGTAAGTCATCTGAATGTTTCTCAATGTTTTTGACATTAAGTTGTGTTAGTTCATTAGTTCGACATGCTCCGTTTATTCCAATAATAAGAACAACCTGCAATGTAAAGATTATTGTAGTAGATAAATGAATAAAATTTATATGAACGCATAATTATGCCTATCAACATTTACTAAGTATACTATTTAATTGATATTAATATATGTACTTAAGTAGATACTGAATGTGCAACTGACTTACTTTTGCCGCCAAATATACGGAATCGGGTGCTTCGTTAAGAAACTTTTCAATATCAGATACTGTGAAAACCTTCGATATTTTTGGATGATGACCAGATGAGGCTCTTTTTAAAAATGCTACTAATTTAGGATAGGTATCGATATGTATGTCTTTTTTCATCTTTATTGTTGCTTTTAGCATCGAATACGTACTCCATAGAGTGCTTGCTTTTTTGTTCTCGGATAATTCTATAAAATATGCCAGCAAAACGTTTTCTGAGAAAGTTTTGGCTCCTTTTGCTAGTCGCCACGTGTTGAACATATCGTACTGTTTAAATACTTCTCGCGTGATTGTTGAGGTAGAAAGCTCATTTGCGCATTATTAACAGTTTCAGTCAATTCTGTTGGCGTCAAACAAACTTCCTCGTCGCTAGAATCACTCATTTTAGTTTTTCACTTGTTTTCAAGTTTCTTTTTTTAATATAAGGTTTAACAATGACGTGAAAAAATGCCGCGTAAAGAACCGCGTACAAAGAAAATTGAAAAAAAGAACACCAAGAAGGTTCCGAGTCTGAGTTTTTAACAAATTAAAAAAAAGTTGTATGATATATTCGGCACCATAGAGGTAACAGTAAATAGGTTTAATGTTTTTTTTAATTTACAAACTTAGTGCACACGATGTTCTAAATTCAATTTACTTTATCCTCTAGAGAATAAAAACGGCTTTTCCAGTCAGATATTGAAGATTAAAAATACTCTTCCGAGATGGTGGGATGAAAAATACATTACAAATACATTACAAATAATTACAAATAAACAACACTACAAAATAAACAATGGGGCTGCTTTTTGCAATCTCTTCCAGTCAACATATTTTATGTAAAGTTCCTGAGTGATATTTTTCTGTTAAGAATATTTCAGTAGCATGGAAGTTAGTGAGTGGCATATATAGCCGCTGGTACTGTGCCTGATCATTTCCCGGAAGTATCCGATCAACCCAACGGGGGATTTGTACGAATTTGTACATGTGTACCAACACACAGTGCCTTATGTTCCTAAAGGGGTCGTCTATGATCTATGTTATTATACCATCACATAGCTCCGTAAACAAACCAATTTAGGGTTATCACAACTCATGTTTTACAAATCTCCTGTTATTTACATGACTATCGACTTTTACATGCTAACTATTTATTAACAACTTCTATTGCAGCATATTTCAATAGAATCACTAAAATAACATGCATAATAACTTGGTATTTCCAAAAACCATTAAAAAGTCGACATTAATTTTACGTGATAGCCCTACAAAAAAAGAAACATGTATGAAATCCAGGTATTAAACACATGGAATTCAACCAATGAATAAAGCTGAGGCATTTGGCAATACAATTTTGCGTATTTTAATTACTTTCAAATCAAGTGCTTAACGCATGCATTGTAATACTTTAAAGTATGGACTAAATATACTATACATGTATCAAAAAATTTAACTTATTAGGAAATTAGCTTACATGTGTGGCATATTTCATTGAAATCGGTCTATGCAAATCATAAATATCTAAACATAAATATACTGTTTAGATTAGTAGGAAGTAAGATTTTAAGTCAGATTTTTTGCTAAAGCATTAAGGCTCAAGGTTGCTGTCGTCCGTACTTTTATGAAAATCATCTATGTAGAAAAGGTTGTTAACATCTGTCTTTCAGGCGTAAACTACTGGTTGCCTAGCAACGGTTTGTTTACCTCTATTCTTTATCGAATTTGGCTCAAGTATAGGTCTATGTTTCTGAAGGGGTCGTCTATGGTCAGGGGTCAAGAACGTACGTTAGAAACAAACGTCGATTAACATTATCATGTTAATCGACGTTTGTTATGGAAATTATAAAAGAAGCTAAGAATTAAAGAAGAGAGAAAGAATTAGAGGAATGTTCTTTAATTAAATGTCACTTTGATTTCGATTTTAATAAATGTTTTACTCAGTCGTCAAGTGTTATTTTACTGTAGCTGCCTGTCCATATCAGACAAATTTGTGTTGAGAATGGTCAACGTAACAGAAATCGGTCATCACCATCATCAACCTTTTTTTATCGTCTCACTGCTGGGCACAGGTCTCCTCTCATACAGGGAAGGATTGAGCGTAATCACCACGCTCGCTCAATGTGGGTTGGCGATTTCAGACTTAAAGTTCAGGTTTCCTCAAGATGTTTTCCTTCACCTTCTAATTAGTCATTGGTGTCCAAGATATACTTAGAAATCGGTCAGGAGGTGTAATTCATCATCTGCTTAGCGTTTTCCCAACTATTTACAGACGACAGCACATCAAGCTACTACAATAAGTCAGATTTCTTTATTAAATTTTCAACTTTATTGCTAAAGCATTAAGGCTCAAGGTTGCTGTCGTCCGTACACTACGTGTACTATACCAGCATTTTGCACGGAGTGACTGTTTATCTGACCCTCACAAATCCAGATACTGATACATATGTATTTTCGGATTTCTCGTCAGAATTCCGAAAGTGTATCTTATTACCCAGTATCTGTGTTGAGGAGGTCGTCATTCGTAATGACTGTCAAAGATCGACAAATGATATTATAATTACATGTAAATGTTATGCAACATTATTTGACTAATGCTTGCCCTGACTTTCTTCTCAGAGGAGTCAGATAGAAAAGGCCAAACTAATCTATTAAAAAAAATGATTGATTTGTAAAGGTACTTACAAAAAGAAAATATTTATTATTTACTAGCTGTGTCCGCGACTTCGTTCGCGTGGTTGGCGAACACAAAACTAGTTTAGAAGCGCGACTCCCTTTCTGTGAAAGTCTCTGACTCGCGTGAGAAGGAGTGGCGCTCCCGATCAGCAGATAGCCGGACTTCGCGTTCCTGGATGCTCTCTTGAGAACGCAAAGTCGCGGTCCGATTTCTTTGCGAACTTAAGTGTGACTCCCTACTCCCTCCTCTACTCAAGTGGTAGTGGCAACACTGGCGCAGTAAACATCGCCCGCGTAATTAAATTAAATTAATAAACAAACAAAAGTCTCACAGGCTGATACTATTCATAACTGTATAGCAAATATAGGACTACATAAGTGACAGTGTTTGTGACTTTTAAAACTAAGTAATACTCATAAATAAGTGTTCGGTAAAAACGGTTCCTCCTACAGACCAGTTTTTTTACGAAACGGTGAATTTAAGGAATAAGTGTTTTATATGAACAATAAAGTATATTACAAGTATATTTATAACTAAAAAGAATATCCCAGTGTGACAAAATTGAACCAAACAGTGAAATTATTCAGTGATGGATAATTGTCAAGCCGTTGCTAGAAAATATATTATTTAAAAAGTGATCTTTGTACCCCTACTAACGCCTCCAGTGGCGAAAAGATCAACTAAATTAAAACTAAGTGACATTAATTCTGGGGTTGCAGATGTAAAAAAATAAGTCGAGTATAAATAAAGCCATAAATAACGCCATCTAGTGGTGAATAGTAGAACAAGAATGGGCGTTAGTGTACAATTTCTCAATTAATCTTTTATGTCGTTTCAACAAAAAACGTTAATATCTAATAGTAATGATTACCCTACTTATTTCACTGACAACAGTAATATGAAACAGTGCTAAAATCCTGGGAAAAGTGACTGAAAGTACAATACCTATATTAAAGAGATATCAACATCCTACCCTACTACAACAATTATAAAACCGGTGGGCGCGTTCCAGATCATAACGCGGTAAATTGCCGTACTGTTAACATACGCTATTGCACTGTTAAAAAAAAAAAACAGAATATGGGGGATGAAAACATCACAATAAGAAAAAAACAAATCCAGTCTACCTCTTTCTCCGAAACATCACTTTTCGATGCTACTGTTATGAGTATGCCAGAAACTTCACAACAAGACGATGAAACCATCGCGGCGCTACAGGAAGTGATAAATGATTTAAGAATTGAGTTGCAAAGTGCGAATCAGGAAGTTGACAACTTGCTCTGTGAGAATCAAAACTTAAAGTCAGATCTCGATAAATGTAATCGTATCATAGAATTATATAAGAAGGTTGATATAGGAGAAGCCAAGTGTGTCACTCCAGGACCTAAAAGAAAGGTTCTAAACACAAAAGTTCATGCGAGTAGCCTAACATCTACCCCAGTAAAAAAAACTTTGGGACATAAATCCACGTTGCAAATACAAACAACGAATAAGGAAACTCAAACCAGCAGTCATGCGGCTTATACGTCCGAAAACCTAAAGCAGCAAAAATCGACAGCTTGTTGCAATAAACAACTTAGAATGGAAAATGCATGCAAACAAACACAAACAGATGTAAATATTGGCAATATTGTTACACCAATAAAGCAAGGTATTCATAATTCTGACAATAGCGGTCTTAAGCAAAGCAAAATTTGCATCTTAAGCACCGACAACAAGAATAAATTGCTTAACATTGCTGAAAACACTATGGGGCAATGTGAACTTTGCCATTACATCACACCTCATAGTAATATTCAAGGTCTCTTGAAAGGTGCTAAAGAAAAACTGGCAAACTTCACGATGCTAGACTACTGCATCATATTGGTAGGCGGTGAGGATTTCCAAGTCACGTGTAAATACTATGACAGCATTTTAGTTATAAGACAAGTTTTACAGGAAATCAAAAATACAAACATAATTATATGTACACCAACGTACAAATTTTTCACTAATAACTATTTGTACAATTCGAGAGTGGAAATGTTCAATAACTTATTGTATTTAGATACAGCTACTCATGGGCATGCTTATTTCCTGGATAGTAACAGAAATTTACGATATGATGATACGATGTTCAATAGACGCACGGGAATGATAAATTACTCCGGAATGAAATCAATTTTTAATGACATTTGTAATATGATTATTTATATTGACAGTATCAATACAGAAATTGAAATATGCAGAAATTACATAATACATCCAAATGACAACTCCAATGAGTTTAAGACAACACCTGTGATTACTACAGAGAGGCAAAGCTCGCAGTTTTTTCTATAATACCCTCAATATATTACACCAAAATATCGCCGGTTTACTGAATAAATCGGACTTATTAACAATTAAATTAAATGACCTTGAAAACCAAGGAACAATTATAGACATTCTATGTATAACTGAACATTTTGTTACTTCTGGTCATGAAAGTTTAATAAATCTTCCTGGTTTCCATCCCGCTGCTATCTTTTGTCGCGAAACAAATCGTGGAGGGACATGTATATTAGTTAGAAATGGGCATCAATATAAGGAACTGCCAGATATTGCTAAGCTCTCTGTGACAGGCGTTGTTGAAATTTGCGGTATTGAAATGTTAACTCATTCTATTATTGTAATTTGTGTTTATAGAGTTCCTAAATATAATTATTTGACATTTTACGACAAGCTTGACATCGTATTGAGGAGGTTATGTTTATTAAATAGGAAAAAAATTGTTTTATGTGGCGATTTAAATATTGATGTATTAAAAAGGAACAGGACTACTTTAGAATTAGAGAATTTTCTACTGAGCTATAACTTGACGTTAGAAATAAATCAACCAACTAGGCACGTGTAAATACTATGACAGCATTTTAGTTATAAGACAAGTTTTACAGGAAATCAAAAATACAAACATAATTATATGTACACCAACGTACAAATTTTTCACTAATAACTATTTGTACAATTCGAGAGTGGAAATGTTCAATAACTTATTGTATTTAGATACAGCTACTCATGGGCATGCTTATTTCCTGGATAGTAACAGAAATTTACGATATGATGATACGATGTTCAATAGACGCACGGGAATGATAAATTACTCCGGAATGAAATCAATTTTTAATGACATTTGTAATATGATTATTTATATTGACAGTATCAATACAAAAATTGAAATATGCAGAAATGACATAATACATCCAAATGACAACTCCAATGAGTTTAAGACAACACCTGTGATTACTACAGAGGCAAAACTCTCAGTTTTTTCTATAATACCCTCAATATATTACACCAAAATATCGCCGGTTTACTGAATAAATCGGACTTATTAACAATTAAATTAAATGACCTTGAAAACCAAGGAACAATTATAGACATTCTATGTATAACTGAACATTTTGTTACTTCTGGTCATGAAAGTTTAATATATCTTCCTGGTTTCCATCCCGCTGCTATCTTTTGTCGCGAAACAAATCGTGGAGGGACATGTATATTAGTTAGAAATGGGCATCAATATAAGGAACTGCCAGATATTGCTAAGCTCTCTGTGACAGGCGTTGTTGAAATTTGCGGTATTGAAATGTTAACTCATCCTATTATTGTAATTTGTGTTTATAGAGTTCCTAAATATAATTATTTGACATTTTACGACAAGCTTGACATCGTATTGAGGAGGTTATGTTTATTAAATAGGAAAAAAATTGTTTTATGTGGCGATTTAAATATTGATGTATTAAAAAGGAACAGGACTACTTTAGAATTAGAGAATTTTCTACTGAGCTATAACTTGACGTTAGAAATAAATCAACCAACTAGGCTTAGTAGTAACTCATGTATCGATAATTTCGCGCATAACATGCAAACAGGATGCAAGGCTGAAATTATAGATCTCATCCTTTCTGATCACACATCGCAACTACTTAGAGTTCCCATAAATAAGACATGTCGCTTAAAATTTTGGAAAATGGTTAAAAAGGACTACTCCACGGAGAATCTTTATAAGTTCCGAGAATGCATTCGTAGCTTATCTTTTAAAGAAATTTATGAAACCAATGATGCTAATTTAGCCTACAAATTATTTTTTGAATCATTTGACTTGTTTTATAAACTCTGCTTCCCAGATAAAATAATAACCATTCACACCACTAAAAACGTAAAATGGATTTCACGAGGTATAAAAATCTGTAGTAAAAGACAAAGCAAATTACTATGGACATACAGACTTAATCCTATATTAAAGAATAAAACTGACTTTCAAAAATACTCTTTACAATATAAGAAAATTATAAGACTAACACAACAAGCTCAAAATAATTACTTTATAAGAATCTCGCGTAATAAATCGAAAGCTACATGGCAAATAAAAAAAAAAAAAAAAAATAACATTCCTCGAGAACAAATAATGACAATTAATAAATATGACTTGACCTTTACAAAACCTATTGACATTGCAAATGCATTTAATGAGTATTTTATAGATGACATTTAGAATAATAGTGAAACTGACATGGAATTTGACAATAAATTAGGTAATTTAACAAGACAATCAATGTATATGCAGCCGGTTCTATCGGCAGACATTGTGTCGGCCATAAAATCACTTAAAAATACAAGTACTGTAGGATTTGACGGTGTGTCAACAAAGGTTATAAAATCGGTGAAAGAAATTATAGCACCTGTATTAGCGCATATTATGAATCTTTGCATTATTGGCGGAGTTTATCCGGAAGACTTGAAGAAAGTCATTATTAAACCACTGCATAAAAAAGATAAAAAAAACCGATATGAAGAATTATAGGCCAATAGCAAAAATTTCAGTTTTTTCCAAAATATTCGAAAAAATTATTTATAAGTCTCTGTACTGTTATCTCCATAAATTTAATTTATTATGCAAGGAACAAAATGGCTTTAGGAAGAATACCACTATCAACATGGCTATTTTTGATTTTTTGCGTAGCATTATGTTAGCAGTGGATCAAAGAGCTCCTATCTGTGCTATTTTTACAGATATGACCAAAGCCTTTGATTACATAAAGCACGACGTATTATTAGCGAAACTGCAGAACTACGGCATCAGAAGTAATATTTTAAAACTACTCACGTCATATCTCTCTAATAGAATGCAATGTACAGAGATTGCAAGAATATGTAAAAAAACGAAAATTGAAAAGAGTTTCTTTTCTCATCCTAGACTGGTAAAGTTTGGTGTCCCACAGGGTAGCGTCCTTGGGCCACTGCTTTTCTTAGTCTACATAAATGATCTCCCAAATGTGACTCGACATCAAATGGTGATGTTTGCGGATGACTCTACTGCCATAGTCAAATGTATTAATCGCAATATGTATCAAGATGACATAAATAGTACCTTATCAGACATAATTACTTGGCTTAATGAAAATAATTTAGTTATAAACTTACAAAAAACGAAAATAATGCACTATCATCAAAGAACTGTAGCACCAAAAGTAAATATCAGATATAGTAACTACGAAATTGAAGAAGTTAAAGTAGCAAAATTCTTAGGTTTATTACTAGATAACCAACTGAACTGGAAGGCCCATGTAGATGACCTAAGTAAAAAAGTAAATAGATCATCGTACGCACTTTTTCAAATTGCTAGAAAAATAAATATGGATGCGCTACTAGTTGCATATCATGGCTTAGTAGCCTCCATTTTGCGATATGGCATTATGTTTTGGGGAAACTCTACTGATAAAGATGTCATATTTAAGGCACAAAAAAGGTGCATAAGATCGATGTGTGGTCTGAAAATTGACGATAGCTGTGTGCCATTTTTTAAGTCGCTGAAAATTTTAACCTTACCATCATTGTACATTTATGAAGTTAGTGTTTTTGTCAAGACAAACATAAGATTGTTTAAAACGGTGTCAACGTTACGAGATGTTACGATTCGTAGCCAATATGCAAATACTTTGAAAAATGAGCGTTGTAATACAGCTTTAGTAAAAAAGAGTGTTTTAGGAATGGCACCGCGCATCTACAACAAATTACCAGTTGGCATAAAAAATTTGAATGTTATGCAATTCAAAACCAAATTAAAACACTTATTAATTGAGAAGTGTTATTATACAACTGATGAATTCCTAAATGACAAATTAATGTAGACTTATTTATTTTGACTAGCGAAATTACTCCCTATTGTGACACTTGTGACTTTGTTTTTATTCATTTATTATTATTTAGTTTCATTTCGACATAATATAATTAATAATTTGTTTTTTGCCTCTAGCATGATTGACTAAAATTTTTTTAATGTTTTGCATGCATTTATTTATATTTGTACGCTTCTTAGCATAACATAGCGACCTATAAACATAAATTTAAGAACTGTATTCACTACCTATGTTATACAAATAAAATTGATTTTGATTTTGATTTTGATCCCTTTCCATGAAAGTCTCGGACTGTAGTGAGAGGGCATTACTCTCTCGAACAGCTGACAGCCGTACTGCGTGTTCCTCGATACTCTCTTGAGACCGCAAAGTCGCGGTCCATCGCGGTTAGCAATTAACCGTGCTTCACGATTTTCTTCTGATTCCCGAGACCTACTAAGACTCATGCTTTTCGCATTTCGGCTACGTAGCGAAAGGTTTGTTATTTTTTTTTTCTTTGAGGCGTTTTCAAGGAAAATATCAAAGCAATAAAAAAACCAACAACACTTGTGACCGAATAGCTTGCAAACTGAAAAGAACGGTGCGTCGACCAGTCTCGTATGACAACGAATCGTCTGTTCGTGGTCGCGACTCAACGAATTTGTCAACAATCACTGTAAAACGATTGACAACTATTCAAACTCAGAATTTAATACTACTTGTTTCAAATATCAAGGAGCATCTTTACTTCGTACTTCAAACCAATGACCAAACGAAACCAAAAAGTCAATACTTCTTTATTGACCAATTTAATTTAGAACATCGATAATTTTCGAAGCAACCAAAGACGTTTTACGACACACTCAAGTTTTAAGACACCTAACGAAACCCAATTTGTCAAAAATTTGAAAATCTTAACATCGCCATTCAGGAAATGACACCATTTGCACAACGCCATCTATCGGATTTGGATTTCAACTATCAAGATTAGTTCTATTTTTAGTCTCAAGATGTAGTTGCAAGTCGTCATCATCATCATCTCAGCGTTAATCCCAGTCGCATCCGTAGCTTTTCAGCTTTGGAGTCTAGGGTCCGCTAGAGATGATGCAAGATGTAGTTGCAAGTACTATACTGAATTGCGTGTTGCTGTTATAATATTTTATTCTAGAACTCACCAAATTAATCATATCTTTTGATAGAGTGAACCGATTTCGATGAAACAAAAACTAAGTTATACCTCAAGTTTCGTATAACTTTTGTAGATAATCATTGTCTGCACTCAATTCATAGATTTTTCGTGATGCGCGCACAAACAAACAGTCAAACAACCAAAAATTTCAAAAATTATGGCATTGGTTCCCGTTAGTTATCCTTTAACTCGCTGGCTATATTTTTTTTTTTTCAATTTCTTCAATGTAAGTACAAGAATGACTTTTCTACAGATTTATTATACCTATGTATATGTAGATTAGGACCTCTTTCATATTTACTTTGACAGGCTTTTAACCTCTACCAATGGGGTCAATACGTTATTGAGAAGTTTTTGTTTACAAAGATGTAAAGCAATGATTAGCAATAAATAACCTTTAAAAATTTTCAGATTAGTCTATTGCACAACTAGGGTGCGGGTGGGACAGTAGTCGAACACCAACAACAACCTGTAGGCCTAGTATGAGTTTTCATTAGGTACGAGACTCGATCGTCGATATCGAGCGCGTTTGACTCATCGATTGGCCCGCTTCAAGGTTGTAAGAACTCTCAACCAAACAGAGCGCCGAACGCGCTCAATATCGACGATCGAGTCTCGTAATGAAAACTCATACTAGGCAAACAGCACCAATATTCTCTGTTGGTTAACGATGGTTACGTTAACCGAGAGAATGTATAGGTACAGACGACAGCACATCAAGCTACTACAATCTGTCAGATTTCTTTGTCCGATATTCAACTTTATCTCATCATCATCATCCCAGCGTTAATCCCAGTCGCATCCGCAGCCTTTTCAGCTTTGGAGTCTGGGGTCCGCTTTACCAGTCCAACTGCTGATATGGCTAAACTTCGACATTTTTCCGTGAAGCGACTGCCGTCTGACCTCCACAACCCGAAGGCGACATCGAAGCATTGCAGTTAGACCAATTGTTGGACTTTTGGGGGCTCCAACAACCCGTAACGACTGCCACTAGATGTTCGTATGGCAACCGGGACCAACGGCTTAACGTGCTTTCCGAGGCACGACCAGACCAGTGCAAATATTCATATTCATGCATAGAAATACTTGCACTGTGCGGGGATCGAACCCGCGCCACCTTGCGCAGCGGCCGCGTCCGCTACCGCTACGCCACGGAGGCTGTCGATATTCAACTTTATCTATTAAGCATTAAGGCTCGGTTCATTGGGAAAAAAATACAGTTTCGTGTAGCTTGACAGCATTGTCAGTACATAAAGAAAATTACGGGTAATCCTTTTCTAAAATATTTTGTTTTTACTAGGTTTTTGTTACTGATATACCCATGTGGATATCGGTATACAATGAATCCGTTCCAAAAAACCTTGTTTGTATTTAACTCTATTGTTTTACGCTAGGAAAGCTTCCAGTCAGCATGATTTTCCGACATCTTCAACAATCATTGAATATAAATTAGCTAATATACAATATAATATAGTCAATCACATACTTATTTTAGCTAATTTACATAAACCTAAAACTTCGTCAACAAACCAGACGGAAAGCGGTTGATAGTTAGCAATCTTACACACCGAGACCCGCTAAAATTATGTTTAATTTTACTTTTACTTTTTCTGTAAATACATTTTCCTTTGTTTACTTATTGACCGTGTACATTTGCCATTTTTAAGCTAAAGAATAATTAGTATTATCTTTTCACAGGCGTTATGCGTGACTTTATGCCTGGCCTACAACTCGCCATCATCCAACGAAGAATCAGCTCGAGAGTTCATAGAACACGTTCTCAGGATCCCGAACCCCGACAAGATACTGAACTCCGCCCGGGGTAGACTTGAGAGGAGTAGACAGCAGGAGATGATCAGACAACGTGTTTCTTCGGATGGTGATTGTGAAGACCCGGCAGAGGTATTCGTCTGTATTCTCATTATTCCGTGTTCAATGCGTTAGTGGCGTAATGGCTTTATATAATTTTACAATTCACTTTTCATTCCATTGTGTATTAACATTGTGAAGTAGAAAAAAAATCGAATACATCAAGCAATGGCTTAGTAATTTCAAAATGATTAAAGTTCTTACTGATACTGAACACCACTACGATCCGGACGAAGTGTTTCGCCTCGTCTTCTATACCTCGTAAATCAAGGGACTGTAACAATTTGCCAGCGGCGATGTTTCCGTCTGACTACAATTTAAGGTCCGTATTACAGAAGGAAACTCAAGCATTGATCTCTGCTTAAGCATTACATAAAACTAGTTTCAACCAATCAAATGGCTGGAAACGAGACTTAAATAGAGTTTGAGTTTTGAGTGACGTTCTGTAATACGGATCTAAGTGTTTTCAAGGCTAGAGTGAATAGGCTGTTAATAAACTAGCGCGCTTTACCATCATTGATTGCATCACTGCTTACCGATAGGCGGGATTGCGGTCAAGCACTAGTTTATAATTAAGTATATAAAAAAAAACAGGGTGCCCATAGGACTGAAGAAAGATTTCTTAGACGCTGTATCAAAAACAAACTCTAAGTTCTTTATGTAAAGAGTTATCCGTTTTGTCTGCACTTTCTATAAAAGAAATTGAAACTAATATAAGCGAAATTATCGTAATTACTAACATAGGATAAGTTTTTATTAACATATAAGTCACGGTTACTATTACTAATAAATAGTAAGTAGTTATAAGAGAGTGAGTCTACAACTATTAAGCGAACATGAATCTAAATCCAGGGTACTACAAATATCACTTTTCTACTACAACACCTCTTAGGTCACTAAACATCTGCTAAAGATTGTTGAAATCAGAAACAAAGTTTCCACCCTACTTGCGTAACACACTATTAATGCTAATTTGAATAATTTTGTAGCATACCTACTGCTAATCCATTGCTCAACATGGTAAAAAATATCTCTGCTCTAGAAGGTAAACAACGTAATGAAAGTGGTTGAACTGTCAAAATGAAATCGTTACCATTGATAGTGTGTTGCTCAATGGATCTACTGGTTTTAAAGCCTGTTTTCAATGTTACAGCTATTACCTGAATACACCACAACCCTTCAAGGATCTCGAGAGCTGAGGCAGTTGGGAGCACAGGTACCGGATTTATTCTCCATCTATTATTTTAAGAATCCATCATCCTGTTTACGAATCAAAGTACAAGCTATATAAGTATTTAAGGCATGTTAGGTTCTCGAAATACGTGACGTAAATCGAAGCGAAACATATTTTTTATATGTATGCATGTAAACGTAAAGGGTTAGGATCTACACGGATTAAAAAAAAAACTGCATTTAAAACAAAGGAAGGAATTCATCAAATGACTTCTCCCGCTCTGGTCGGAGCGGAAGGGCGTGTCAGACTTTTACTGACTAAAACCCACCCGTGTTTCTTCACTTGTCTGTGCGACGGCCAGGGCCACGGTTTCTTGTTTAACCAACCCGCAACCCTGACCCAAGAGGCATCGGTCTTCGTGCACCCCGTCACGATGTGCTGACATCTCTTTGAGGCGCGCGTGAAACACGACGCGCCGTCGACTCGGGCCTGGACCTTACCGGGCGGCGAGCTGCCCACTGCTCACCGCCCGCAGGCACGCGCCTACTGTGGCTGGGAGTTCTGCGGCGGCTAGTGGCGTGAGGGCGCTGGGGTTCCAGCTGCCTCACGCGCTCCGGCCCCTCCTTTGCTAGCATCACTGCTTCGCAGAAGGACCATGGCCTGGAACAGGGTCGGACGCGAGAGATCGCCGCCGAAGGATATATCCTTTATTATCAAAAGTAAGTGCTTAGTAGCCGGCCCCATGGACCTCGCGACGAGTAAATTCTTCTATGCCGGAAATTGAAACAATTGGCGTATGTTTGAGGAATAGTGTCGTCAAAATATTGTTCGACGCAACTTAAAACGTCAAGAAGACATAAGTCGAGGACTGCCTGTAATGAGAAGCGTATACCTACACATGGACACAGGAGCAGTAGGTACTGACCCAGTGTTAACGGCAGCGCCTTATGTCTTGTAAATCGTGGGTGCAAACCCACGTAGACTCCGCAGTTTACCTACAGTATTAGTCTGTCCTTCCACTTGATAGTCCATCCAAAGATTCTCTGTAAAAGATAACATGCACCCTTTGTAAATTTACATACTGATGATTCTTGGATAAAAAAAAATTGATTCTATTTAGTCCGTCATTCAGATTATAGAAAAATATTGGATACGTATTTTTTGTTTTATCAAATCAATAAAAATTTACAAATATAAAAGGAATCAAAGATCAGATCAGTGGTGGCTGGTGACGTCACTGGTCGTTAAAAAGTGTAGCGTGCAGTGACGGCTCACGAATTTTCAACGCGCTGTGTCGTCTACATTTTTTGTTTATATGAAAAAAGAAAAAATACGTGTCTAGTATTTTTTGGAAATCTGTCTGACGGACTAATTAATTTTTTTTAGTCAAATACCCTATTAATATATTATAAACTAATTTCCGAGTTGCTACGGAGGACTTAAATCCCTCTACCAGTATTGTTGGTTCCATACTAGAAGATGAACCGACGTGATTTTTAGAGCATTTTTGACAACAAGTTGTTGTTCCTTTTTATTTGTGCAGGCAGAAATTTCACAGTACTTATTCCGGACTCCGATGTAGAGAACTTTCCCTCCTATAATAGCTGCAACACCAGACAATGCATTATGTATATTGCTTTTTATATGAGCGTTTGCTCTAGTAACAGTCTACTTCCACTGGTATCATCGAGATATCATGAGTGTCACCTAGTAATCGAGCAGTAGCTGTTTCCTCCTGAGCTGTGACAATCATACTTTCTTTAGCGGCATTTTTCCACATGTCAACTTCTTTGTACATGACATCCTTACTAATATTATAAATCGGAAAGTGGGTTCGTTTGTTTCGCTTTCACGCTGTAACTACTAAACCGATTGCTGTGAAATTTTTCAAACGTAATGTTAATAATAGGGAACTTTACATCGCAAAAAAAAAATGATATTCCCGAGGGAATTCTAAAAAGCGCGATATAACCGAAGTCCACGCGGGTGAAGCCACGGGCGGAAAGCTAGTAATTCATAAAGCAATCAATAACCTGGAAAGTTACAGAGTCACAATTGGGTATGATAAGCATGCAAAATATTGGACGTAGATGTGAAATAAGTACTTTATATAAGTAACTTCATCGATGCAACTACTTCATTTAAATTTGTTACGCCTATTCCTGAAATGATGGCTCCTGATCACGGCGCCTTCGTTGACATTTAGTTCATTGGTTTGTTTCGTCGTGACTACTCAATTTGAATTTAGAATCGCACATATTACACTGAAAGAAGAATTTTAACAGTAATCCAATTTTATTTTCTTTTATTTGTGTAACATTCTTCAATGTACGGACGACAGCAGCTGCAGGTCAAGCTGTTTAGTCTGTCTCAGTCAACGCTTGCTCGATACACTGGTCGCAGTGTGTGTGCGCACACATCAATAATATTGCCGTTATTTACCTAAACTCGACCGTTAAAATTTTGTGAAATGGCTGTTTAAAAAATTACCAAATTTTGGGGAAGTTGGAATTATTTCGCGAAAAATAGATTTTTTCAAAATTCATTAGTACGTATTGTTACTATGATGAATTGATGATTATGTAAAATTTCATATTCTATTTAGTTATGTGTTTACCAAACATTTATTATCCTTATGGGTCTCACGGGTCTGACAGGGTTTTCTTTACAGGATAGATTAATAGATATAAATAAATGATGGTTGATAGGTGTAAATGATGGGTATCTAGCTATAATATGTTGTATATCTCTTTAGAAAAGATTCTTGACCTATTAAAATTTGTGATAGACGTAAATACAAGCAAGTATCAAAAAAATATCAAGTAAAATGTAACAAGAACTGAGGTCAAGTTGCACAATGACATTAATTAAATATAGGTTAGTTTCAGTATTAGGTCAACAAAATTAGTCATCCAATTGACATTGCACTCCGCGTGGGATGAGTCACGGTTCCAGTTAGCATAGAATCCAGACAGGTTTTAGACTATGTTTACTACTGCCACGTACTTACATTATAATTATGACAGATTTTAAGAAAAATGTATGTATTCATCCCTAATACAATGTTCTTCTATAAACAAAAGCGAATCGTCTTGCTTACGGTTGGTAGTGTATTTATTATTACCAAAATGGGTAGATGTAACATTAGATTATATTATTAGACATTAGGGATGTATCCAAGGTATGAAAATCATAAAAAATATTAGTCCGTCTTATAGATAATAAAAAAAATTAAGACCTTTTTTATTTTGTCAAAATTATGAAAAACTACTGAGATGTAGCGTTTTAAAATTACGGAGTGGGGGCTAATTACGTCACGCCGTGGTATATTTTGTACCACGGCGGCACGTCATGCGAGATTTCAAATCAATATATCTTCCTAAGTATTCGAATAAAAGAAAAAATAAAAAATACGTATTCAATATTTTTTATAAATCTATCTGATGGACATTAAATTATTTTTTAGGTTACAACCCATTTCTCGGTGGTAGGCCATAACAGCGGCTGCCGGCAAAAGTTACCACCCACCAGACAAAGCCTTGACACCACGCGATTCGTCGTGTTCCGCCATGATGTCTGGTGAAGCCGTACGGAGGACGGCTCTGAGCAAATGCTCACAAATGTGTTGCGATGTAGGCCGGGTACGATGCGCCTAATATTTTTGTGTCGGAGTTTAGTCGCTGAGGGTCTCCAGATTAATCTCCCTCTGGCGCAGCATCGACACAGTAGAGAACAGTAGATTATCTAAGGCCGCCCGCAGAGTTATTTGCCTACTCTTGCGTTGAACCCTAGGGTTGTCACTTTGATCTAAATTTATAGAATAAAAAGCATATTATGATTGAATATTTTACCAATTTATAAATTTAGTAAAAATAAAAAGCATTTATTCACATAACATTTATTATATTAAGTTACAAATTTGATACCGACAAAATTTTTAAGACTACTTAAGTGTAACACTAAATTATATTCTAAAGCTCGTAAATAATGATAAATTTTAAGTGATGTGTGATATGGGAAATCGATATAACTGGTTCTTATCAGAGAAGATTGTAAGTGATGAGTAGGTACTTAAATGTAACACTAACACAATAATATTTACAAGCTAATAACTAATGCTTAAATGATATAAAACATGAGAACGTAACCAATAAATATGTAGTTCTTATGAAAAGTAGACATTGGTAAAGCTACGATTATGTATGGGTAGCGAATATTTAACAAATGATACCTTACTTTAATAAAACCGCAAAACCTTTTTAGCCTCATTAGTTTCTGAGGTACAATTATAATGATTGTTTATATGGGTACTGTGTAATGTTTATTTATATAATCGGATAGCAACAGCCAGCTCAAATGCAACAAAGGCGCCGCTCGCTTACTCGCTATTAAATTAAAGGTTATAATGTTATAAATAAAATTCTACGCAACCCTAAGCGTTAGTCGGTCACATTTTACTATAATTTTATTAACTTAATATTATGATTAAGACGCCATATTTGGATCAAACAACACTTAAGACAATAGAAAAAAAAATAATAGTAATTTGCAATATTGATTATTGTGAAATTGTCCTTATTACACTATACTCTACAAATAAGTTTACTTAAACGATATTTCGTACTCAATCCTCTGTTTTATAGTAAAACTGGGCTTCTTAAAATAAACTTAACTTTAAACATAGTAGTCAGGAAGTAAATCTGGGAATACAATTATATGGAAAAATGCGACTCAGGTACGCTCTTAATAAAGCAAATAAACTGTTAAACAAACAATACATATATCACATTTTCTAATAAGATTTAAGTTGTAGGTACTTACATTTCTGGTTCAGTAGGAAGTATGAAGAATGATAAGTCCGGATTTGCGAAATCATTATTGAGGCACCCGAAAACACTACAATATTTTTTTCCCCTTTTGAAGTCATGATACTCGTAATAATTAATATTATGGTAAGTGGCCGGCGAGAATTGACGAACGCGAGCGGTCATGTAATTTACGCGCGTGCTCACAGTCACGCGGCACAGCCCGTATTGCCGCCATCCTCTACCATCCTATATTATGCCAGCGTGTGCGTAAAATCGCGTACCGACACGGCGCTCGGCGCGTACGCATACATTCAAACCGAGAGCGGCTCGTTTATATGAAGATGTTTTACTGTTCTCTGTCTATTGTGGCATCGATGATCGTGTTGTTGGGTTTAACATTGCATCATCTCGCTCAACTGCCGTCTTCCCTCCTATTCACTAAGTTTTTTATGTGAATAGGCTTAATAAACTAGCGCGCTTTACCATCAACGATAGCATCACTGCCTATTATCAGACGGGATTGCGGTCAAGCACTATTTTATAATTATTAAAAAAAAAAAAGACATACGATAGCTAATTTTATCAGCAATAGTTACTTTGATATGGAAGGGTCTACTAAGTAGGGGTATAAGGTTTTTGCTTTATTATTGGTAAAGATACAGAAGACTTAATTTTAACCAATAACGGTCCGTAAATTATTTGAGTCAGGCACAAACCACTACATATACCTACCTCTTCTCATGTCCACCCATTTTTTAAAATAGATTTTCATTTAAAAAAGTGTTATAATACTTTTTACAACTCATAAAAAAAAACATGTTAGATGGAGTTTTTTTTATGAGTTGTAAAAAAAAAGGTAAACAAGTCAGAGGGAGTAAAAAAATAATCGTGGCCCTGGCGCAAGTGCGAAAGTCAAGTGAAGAAACACGGGAGGGTTTTAGTCAGCACAAGTGTGACACGCCCATCTGCTCCGCCAAAAGCGGGAGAGCTCATTTGATGATTTCCCATCATCAAATAGTTAGATTGAGTCAACTTTTTCTATCTATCTGACTGACTGGCCACCGTTAAGAAGGAATGGCGTATTTGTATCATACCTAGTATGAAGGAAAAGTTACTAACTATTTAAAAGAGTGTCCATGGAGTTTCATGCCCGTTCTTCTCCATAGGTGCCTACTCTTTGGAATGGGCGACTAGCTTCATCTTATTGACTGACCGACCTTCTGACAATTCAAAAGTGCCTATAACTGGTTTATTTGAAATAAATGATTTGATTTGATAACTAAATAATAGAGTTTCTTATTTAGTTATTTTTGTCAGTCTAATATACTTACTGCTTATATTTAACAATAACATATTTACTTGACAACTACAAGAAGTACAAAATTTCCATTTAACAGTTCGTAGCATCTTTACATTTTTATGATACCATCTGAAACTGTTGGTACGGACGACAGGTCCATGGTAATTACGTGACAGTTCAACAACATTCATTGCGTTAGCAGACTGACTTTCCGAACATAAGGAGCAATGGATTAGCAATAAATAAATAAATATACGGACAAATCACACAGATTGAGCTAGCCCCAAAGTAAGTTCGAGACTTGTGTTATGGTGTACTAACTCAACGATATTATATTTTGTAATAGATACATATATAGATAAACATCCAAGACCCAGCCCAATCAGGAAAAGATCGTTTACCATCATGACCTGGCCGGGGATCGAATCCGGGGCCTCCACATTGCAGACATGCGTGTTGACCGCTGCGCCACGAAATGAAATGAAATCGTTTACTAAGCAAGTAGGATCACTGATCACTTTTACACGTCATATGTTTTTTTTTAAACTAGATGAAGCCGGCATTTCCTAACTGACTACCTCTGAGAAGAAATAGCCGAAACAAACTCAGGGATCATCGATCATCAGGGATCTCATCTTTTTTCAAGTCCAGACATTAAAAATGAAAACGTTTACAATAATTTACCTTATAATTACGCATATCGCTTAATAACAATGCTTGACAGAGCGAGCAGCTCAGTCCCAAGCTGTGATTTTATAATACCCCTTTTTGCAAAGTTTGGCCTTTACCTATATAGTTTTTAAATCGTTTATTGGGTAAGTTTCGAATATCCATGGGAATGTAAAAGTGTATACATTGACCCATGAACGAGTTGCCTACTCTGTGGAGACGAATGTGATGTACAGCAAAATTGTGTTTGTTCCTGGTATTTATATTAATTATGAATATCGCTTATTTTCTTAAAATCCGATATATTTTTATGTACATATATACATAAGATAAATAAATATGTATTGTGAAGCTAGAGTCAGAATGTTCACCTCTCTGAATTTTTCTCTAAGAGAATCTCTAGCATCAAGGTTGTGAATGGCTCGAATAGCCCATTTCTGTAAAACAAAGATGGTATTGATGTCCGCACAAGTTCCCCAGAGAAGAATCCCATAAGTCATTCACGGAGTCAGAGTCAGTCACGGCGAACGACAATTGCAATTGCAATGGCAATATGCTTCAGAATGATTCCAATTGATAGTAAATATTCTCAATCATCGGTGAGCCTTAATGCTTTAGAGATAAAGTTGAAAATCTAATAAAGAAATCTGACAGATTATAGTGGCTTGATGTACTGTCGTACGTACATCGGATGGCCAATTCCCGAGCTAAACATTTATAATTTTGTCGCAATCCCATTTTAGAGACAATCAATACCAAGCATATAATTATAGAGGTATTTTTTCTTGTCCAATGAAAGCCCGCGACGCTGCTGAGCCAGTACATATAAATTCCCGACTATGACCTTTGAGTTTTTTTCTCAGAGCTAGTACTATGAAACGCCGCGGTCATCAAACCCAACTAATAAAAATTTCGATCCAGCCGTCCCATGCTGTTCCCTCCAGTGACGCCCTAAGCCGAGGTTGATACTAGGGTTGTAACGGAGCTTCGCCTCCGCTTCCGTTACTGCGGAAGTTCCGCAAGAAATCGTATCTTCGCTTCCGCCTCCGCCTCCGCTCAATTTTTGCGGAGTTATAACGGAGGTTTATTTACATATTTATAAAATAAATAACGCGCAAGCTGCGACGCTCGACAACCGTCTGGCCGCGTTTGAGCGCGAAATGGTCAAGAATCAACTAGTGCGAGGCGGGAATGCGGCAAACTCAAATTGTTTCTCCTTAACTTTCATTAGGTACAAGAAGGTAATATTTTTTTTACCAAGTATACTTCTATTATTGTAGGTATCTAAAATTAAAAAAAATGTTTTAATTAACATAAATTTCAATTTTTTGTATATGTACTTTCACCTCCGCCTCCGCCTCCGTTAACCTCCGCTTTCGCGGAGGTGAGACTCGTCGCCTCCGCATCCGCCTCCGCCTCCGCTAACAAGCCTCTGTTACGTTCTGTGTACTGATTGAGACTATGAACATTCTTATCATCACGGGAATTGTCCTTCAGCTGTACCTACATATTATATGTATACAGAATTAGGTAGCCTTAGCCTAGGTACGTTTAGTCTCCCGGTACAAGTCTCATTAGTCGGATTTACCAATCAACTCAGTCAATTGAAGTCTTTCTCTTGAAATGAACCTCTTGATTATTAATTAATCAAGCTAATTAGACGTACAATCTAGAACTAAGCGACTACACGCTAAGAAATATCGCTGTGGGCTCCATAGCCCACAGCGATATCTCTTAGCGTGTAGTCGCTCACGCGTGACACTGGAGATGCAAGGGACAGGCTGGTAGGTTATAAAAAAAAAATAATAACCTGGGACTGAACGACAGAAGTGAGAACTGAAATCTCTAACTGAAATCAGGCATTTTAGTAAGTTATACTTCTGTATTCTTTTTTTCTTTATTTTGTGTTTATTATTATTTAAGTGTATTGTTATTGTAATGTGCGTTCTGTTTGTTCGGAATAAACATATTTCTTCCTTTTTTTCTTTCTAAATCTTTAAAAACACAGAATGCACTAAAAAAATATCGCGGTGTCGGGTCGACCCGCTCACGTGAATTCAGTGCCTTTCCCCATCCTGCTGTTTTAATAGGTAGGACTCCGACATGTCTCTTCTACATTTTCCTCAGACGTAGCTAAAACGTATACATGAGGACTTTCTCAAGGCAAAAAATTATCGATAAAAGCAACCTCGTACTGATGTAACATCGTCCAAAATAAAAATGTCCATGATCGTTGCCAAATCATTATCATGTCTATTTTTAGAACTCGCTCGTAATTACCACAGTGAGCAATTTATCGTGCAATCGTTGAGCAACTATTATTTTATAAGGTGATAGTAAGGACGACAGCAGGTCAAGCTACCCGAAACTGGCAGATATTCCCAATCAACCTTGAGCCTTAATGCTTTAGTGATAAAGTTCAAAATCTAGTCAATAAATCTGACAGATTGTAGTAGCTTCTAGATAGATATGTTGTTTGCTGCGGCAGCCCATGTGCATGGCGAGAAGTGGAAATTTATTAAAGCCAAGTCTGATGCGCTGACATCAACCTAGAACACCTACCAAACTGGCATAAAGATCTGGCTGCGCTTAAAGCAAAATGACCCCCTTTCTCCTACTTTCATCGTAACTATATTCTAATGACTTCGAATAGTACATAAGTTTCCGAAATCGTTAGAAAGTAGTTACAAGTTTCACCAATTTTCTACTAAAAATATATTCTACTAGCTGACCCGGCGAACTTCGTTCCGCCTTAAAGGCAATATCACATGAGTACTTTTTAAATCAGGATAATTTTAAATAAATAACTATTATTATTCAATAATTCTTTATTTGGGAGCACAATCCTGGCGGTTCTCCGGAAATCTTTAATGTGCTACAATACTCGCAAACAACATCCATTGGCCCAATGCGAACGTCATTGCTCTATATTATATGCGTATTGAAACGCTGCCCGATTCAAATCAGTATTTGATGAATTTCTTCTTGTGCTTCGTAATGCTCTGGTGAGTGAGAAGCACGAAGTCGAGCCATACTAAGGCTGCGCTCTTCAAGTGCAATTTCTTGCTGTTCTTCAGTTCTTTTTTTTTTTTTTGTTAGGATGGGAAATCATCAAATGACGTCTTCCGCTTTCAGCGTCAGACTTTTATTGACTAAAACCCACCCGTGTTACTTCACTTGCCTGTGCAACGGCCAGTGCCATGGTTTCTTTTTTAACCAACCCGCAACCCTGTGGAACAGTCCTCGTGGACCCCGTCAAGGTGTGCTGGCATCTCTTTGAGGCGCGTGTGAAACACAACGCGCCGTCAACCCGGGCCTGGTTCTTACCAGAAGGCGAGCTGCCTATAGCTCGCCGCCCGCAAGCCCGCGCCTACGGTGGTCAGGAGTCCGATGTTGCCACCCGACCAGGGCGCTTCCTGCGTCGGTTTGAGGCGTGAGGGTAGTGGGATTTCCGCTTCCTCACGCGCTCATGCAGCTTCCTCCTTTGCCAGCATTACTGCTTCACAGAAGGAGGTAAAAGCTTTCCATGCACTATTGTTCCGGACTATGGCCTGGACCAGGGTCGGACGCGAGAGATGAGATCGCCGCCGATAGCCGCCACGAGGACACGGCTGTGCTCTACCCAAGCCGGGCAGACCTCCACCATATGCTCCACCGTGTCCTCAGGGCGATGCACACATGCACGATGCACACGCCAGGGTGACCACCCTGGCGTTTCCTCCCGCCTTATACGGAACAGGAACCTCCCGATTCAGCCGTGTCCGGTGAGGACCTACGTCAGTCGGAAAGTGAGGACGCCGTGGCGCCTCTCTAGCTACTCCTCAAAGAGGGGACTTACCGCCGCTATTGTGGCGTGTTCAGTGCTGGATTGCGACAATCACACTTTCCATGTCGCCATGAGGTCCCGCCGGAGCTCTGTCCGCTGTACTGCGATTTTTCGCGGCAACGGAGTTATGCCTCCTCTCGTCACTCCCACATGTGTTCGAGGGATAGTGTTTCTCCACAATTTAATGGATGTTATTATACATATAAACGTTTCTTTTTAATTACTCTATCTATTAAAAGAAACCTCATCAAAATCTGTTTCGTAGCTTTAAAGATTTAATCATACAAAGGGACATCGGGAAAGAGAAGGTAACTTTGTTTTATAGTATGTAGTGAAGTGGTAAATGGCACAGCAATACAATATTAGAAATTTTGAAGTTGAAGTTTGCTTTGGGGCTTTTATTAAATAATTAAACCGGCAGAGAGTATTTATATTCCTTGCTTTAAATGAATGCATCAACATTCAACCGGTAAGATTTTTTTTTTAATATGCTGAGTAGTGCAGCAGTGTGTTTGTACCATTTTTAACAAATGAACCGCTAACTGTATATTTTGACTGGGTTGTTTTGTAATTCCATGTCAGTTGCGTTTTGTTATACCATGTCTTATGTCACGTCACACGGGAATGACGGGAACAACGGGAACGGGATAAAAAGTATCCTATGTGATATTTCCTTCTCCCAGTTCTTATCTACCTCCCTACCAATTTTGAGCCATACTGGTTAAGCAGTTCTTGAGTTATAAATAAAGTAACTAACACGACTTTCATTTATATACATAGACTTCATTCAAATCGGACCAGCCCTTTAGGAGGAATTCAGTGACGTACACAGGTACAGCAGATTTAGGAATATTCCCATGGAAAGCATTGTCATCCACATTTGTAACAAATCTAGAGCTCTTGTTTCAGTCTCTTAAGGTTAAATAAAAAATCTTAAATATTTATTTATTTCTAATTATTTTTTTCTCTTTTAGTTCGTACCTAAGTACAATTTTAATAAATAAAAAAAATTTAAATAGGTATTTTTGTTTATTTTTTCCCCTTTTAGTTTTTATGTACAATTTTCTTTTTAAGTAATTACAAAAATTAAAAAAAAACTATAAACTTGTCTAAAATAAAAAAAAAGACTTGTGATTGCCCGGGATTGAACCGAGGAACACCAGCCATCGCGAGTAGACCATACCACTATCGACTACGCCACAGGGGCTATGTCAAGCCGCGCGAAATTAGCGCCCATATTATGCGGGAAATATTGCGAAAGAGAAAACTCGAAAACATGCGCTTACCCAGAGATAAGACCCATCTAGATCGATTTCTCGTCCCCGAAAACCCCCACATATCAAATTTCAGCGAAATCGTTAGGGCCATTTCCGAGATCACATGCTTTTTCAAGCAATCAGCGCCATCTGCCGGGCTGATTTGTGAATCTAAACAATTCAGGGCGCCACTCAAACGCATACAGAAAAATTCATTAAAATCGGTCAAGCCGTTTAGGAGGAGTTCAATGACATACACACGTACAGCAGAATTATATATATAAAGATATTCAAAAGTATAATATAAGTACGTAAGTACCACCCATTACCCAGATACATTGAACTGGCTTGAATAGTAAATAGATACTACTAACTTTTTGCTGTTGTGTAGTTGAAGTTACATAAGTAATTGGATTTATTGACCAATATATGAAGGGACGAGTCTGATCATAGTAGTCGACACTCAAGGAAGTTCAAAGTAGCTCATTAATAAAAAAAAGTTTTTGTACGAGACCTTTAGATAAATGTACCTTATATAATGAACAGTATATTTTTTGTCAATGGTATGATTAAGAAGGCGAAAACTGAAAAAATGAAAATTATATAACACTAGCTGTTGCTCGCGACTCCGGCCGCGTGGACTTCAGTTTACTGGAGCTCAGTTGAATAATGGGAGCAATATGTACGTCCGCGTTCGCCCCCGTTTTCACAACATTATTTGTTACTGCTCTGCTTCTATTGGTCATAACGCGGTGTTATATAGCCTATGTCCTTTCTCAGGCTCTAGACTATCTGTGTACCAAATTTCATTACAATCGGTTCAGTAGTTTTGGCGTGAAAGCCGGACAGACAGACAGACAGAGATACTTTCGCATTTATAATAGTAGTATGGATTGTAGCAGTAAAACAGTCTATGCCTCTCTTTTCCAAAAAATCTCTCCCCATTTTACTTGGGACCCCCGTAATTAAACATTTTTTTACGCTTATTATATTACCACTTGTCGGTGTGAGTGGTTTACAATGGTAGATACAGACGACAGCACATCAAGCTACTACAATCTATCAGATTTCTTTATTAGATTTTAAACTTTATCACTGGAGCATTAAGGCTCAAGGTTGATTGGGAATATTTGTTAGAGGTAGAATTAGTTTGAGGTAGCTTCACCTGCTCAGCCTTCTAGTGCTAACGGTCATTGAGACTACCCGCGGACGGACAGACTTGGCGAAACTATCAGGGTTCCTACGGAACCCTAAAAAAAAGGAGTCTCACAATTCAACAGTTTTTTTTTTTGTTTTTTGTTAGCAACTGTTACGTAAATTGAAACTTTCGACTGATTGAACGGATTTTGATGATTATTTTTTTATTTGATTGCTGGAGCTTCCCGTATGGTCCAGTTCTCATCAATGGCATCCATACATTCTAAATATTCATAATTCATAAAGTTTTAAATTTGCAATAAGTTTGTGCGCGATAAATGACGAATAACTCAATAAATAGTATTGAGTTATTCGTCAACCGATATTTCGTCAACCGATTTCTTTTCTTTTTTTATCGGAATGCATATTGTACTTCTAAAATATTTATACAAAAAAGTCTTAAAAAGCAACCAGTTAAAAAAAAAGAAACACTGCAAAGTACAAAATAACTAATTTCGGAAATCAGTGGCAATAAATGAAAATACAAAAAAGGCATCGGCTTCCAAAATCAATTATTTTTCACTTTGTATGGACGACAGCCGGCCAAACTACCCGAAATTGTCAAATATTCCCAATCAACCTTGAGCCTAAATGTTTTAGAGATAAAGTTGAAAATCCAATAAAGAAATCTGAGAGATTGTAGTAGCTTCATGTGCTGTCGTTTGTATCTAAAAGTAAAAAGTAATCCATTTCGGAATTTTATTTTAATCTTTTTTTCATAGACAAACTAAATTTAATAACATAGCCTTCTTGTTTCAGAAACATTACCCAATCTGTCACCTAGAAAGGAAAATCAAGAAGCTTATAACCGACGAGTATGAATACCGACCAGCTTACTATGAAGAGGTTCGTTGCACTACTGCGTCGAGCGGCGGCGTTGGGGACACTAATGAGGTATGTCCAGACTGAACCTTCGAAAACTGCTGAAAAGACCTAGACGATAGCTCTTAATAGGTTTTTTTTTTACGGCAAAGCTAAGATGAGTCACGCTCATTTTTCATTGGACTTTTAAATTATTTATAATGTCGTTTACTAAATAAAAGCCCGTGATTTATATAGAAAAAAATGCATTCAGTGAATAATTCATAAAGAACATTGAAATATCGCAGCATAGTGGCCACATAATGGATTTGCATCAAATCTCCTCTTAGTCGGCTCATGCGGCCGTTTTTTCAACTGTCATTGGCGATATCTGCCATTATTGTGAAATATTTTTTTTAAAGGAATTTATATAATTTGTTACTCGTGTTATTGGCAAAATTGTGGTATCTAACCACAGAGGCCATTGAAGAATTGAAGTAGTATTCACTCTAAAGAAAAGAAAGAAAAAGTAGCTCTTAATAACTAGGTTATCGACCAATCACTGCTTCACTTATCTAACTAAGAGAGCATAAATGACTGTCTACCAACATTTGTTATGATGCAAACAAAATGCCAACAAGTAATATTCTAAAGCAAACAACTTTTTTTTTTTAAGACAGGTCTGCTTTTATTGGGTACTTTGGTATTTTAAAGCAAGGTCGAAACCTGCTTTACGTAGGTATATAGATATTAATTTAGCTTTCAGTGCCACTGCCGAATATCGAATGATGATACAACCAATCCACTATAAAAATAAACAAATATTATAATTGCAGTACACAGATTCAATCACAATTTCAATCATTTTGAAGAATGCAGTACTTCATATGTTCGTATAAAATCATTATTCATCATCATCATCATTTCAGCCGAATGACGTCCACTGCTGGACATAGGCATCCCCCAAGGTTCTCCACGCCGACCGGTCCTGCGCCTCCCGCATCCAGCGGTTTTCCGCGACCTTCACCAGGTCATCAGTCCACCTTGTCGGGGGCAAAAGAAAGTTGCAATGACAAGTAGAACGTAGCTGATGATCGAAGCACCGAAGTCTTCCCTTTCGTACACGAAGTCCGTGTCGTACACACACAAGAACATTACAGAAGATTTCACGTAGGCTTATATGTTCTTTTTGCGGTTGTTGCAGTAGATGTTCTTGATTATCGCTTCTTAACTGTCGCTTGTTTCGCGTCGATACGCTGGCGTCACGAGTGTCACGATCACGACGCTTTCTATAGGTCAGCTGATCGAACATTCCAGATCTGTCTAGAATTCATTATAATAGCGCATAGTTTCGAGTACGTTCAGCAGTTACTTCACCAGAGACGAATTTCTAGAAATTTCGATAATAATAATCTTTATAATCTTTATTCAAAAAACTTACACAACATTGTAAAATAAAAGTTGCAAAAATATTCTTATACAAATACATACATATCTTATTGTCATAACAGCTAGGTATTATGTGTGACTAAAAATATACAAAATGTCATACAGAACGTATTATTATACAAAGAATCATGTAAAATTAGCGACATGCCCGGGCTAGGTTTATTAAACCTGTGTTTCAGGCGCTCACTTTACATCAAAATATGTATATCAATAAGTCCGTAAGATTTAATCATGCAACGTTATGGACTAGGAATTCAATAAACAAAAGCTTTAGTTATTTTTATGCTATCTTATGTTATACTATTTAATTTTTATCTCATCTAACTTTTATATGCAAACTATCTACTTACTGGGTCAAAATGAAGCTCACAGTGCAGATGAAGTACCTACGGTATCCAAGATAAATATGTATGTCGAAGTCGACACTTCGTTGACAACTTAATGAACCTGTACCATACGATAGGCCATCCTAGCTCTAGCAAAGCGTTCTATATCGTATCTCTACAATGCCTAGGTCTCAAGATATAGGGCTTAAAAGTTACGTATGGCATGTCACGCAATATTGAACCTTACGCCATTGACATAAGTTGCGTCCTCCGTGGTACAGCAGTAAAAACGCCTGCCTGCGACGTGGAGGCCCCGGGTTCGATTCCGGGCCAGCCCCCTAATCGGCGAACACATTTTTGTCAAATGATTGCGACTAGTTGGGATCAGTTGGTATCGTTCGGGCCGCCCATTGGTCCGTTCGGTCCCAACGATCCCAACTAGTTGCAATCATTTGACAAAAATGTGTTCGCCGATTAGGGGGCTGGTCATGGTGGATAACGATCTTTTCCTGATTGGCCTGGGTCTGGGATGTTTATGTATAAACACAAGCATAATATACAAGTCTCGAATTTACTTTGGGGCTAGCTCAATCTGTGTGACTTGTCCGTAGGTATTTATTTATATTCATTCGTAATATTATCTTCTATCCCTTTCTTAATGAATAGAAAGGAAAAGATGCACGTAACATAAAATTAGTTTAGTTTCTGAACAAGAGAATCCGCGCCAATATGCAAGTGGAAGGAAATTAAATTGTCAGTGAAAACAATCACAATCGCTTTAAACTACTTCCCTCTCCTGTGATGTTTCAGATCTGTTCGAGTCTTGGGTTTTCATGTGTCCAATGGAACAAAACTATCCATTTGACAAGAAGACGATATACCAGGTAAATATTTTTTCATTATTTTACTATAATAGGGATGTTTCCTGGGTAAAAAAAAATGATTCTAGGTAAAAAAATGATTTTAGTCCGTCATTCAGATTATAGAGAAATATTGGATAGGTGTATTTTGTTTTATCAAATCAATAAAAATTGACAAATATAAAAGGCATCAAAGATCAGGAGTGTTGGCTGGTGACGTCACTCCTCGCTAAAAAGTGTAGCGTGCAGTGACGTTACACTAGTCTTCAACGCACTGTGTCGTCTTCATTTTTTGTTTATATGTAAAAAGAAAAAATACGTGTCTAGTATTTTTTGGAACTCTGACTGACAGACTAATTAGTTTTTTTTTAGTAAAATACCCGATTCTAGACAGAAAACTATACATATTTGGGACACGCACAGAATTACTTGAACCAATATACAATATGTAAAGAAAACCCTGTCCGACCCATAAGGATAATAAAGGTTAGGTAAACTCTTGACCAAATATAATATAAAATTTTACATAATCATCATAGAAACAATACTAATGAATTTTGAAATAATCCTTTTTTCCCGGGAATTAATTCCAATTTCCCCGAAATTTGGTAATTTTTAAAAAAGTGACAACACCGTTGTTATTATAAGCGAATAGCGACACGACCACGTCACAGGTGCCGCGAGCCCTGCCCCCCGCCGCCCGCGGAAGGGGTTGCTTACCGCACATGTATTAAGTTACCTCTTTTTGCGAAATAATATTTATTTTTTTAGGGGGATTTTTTTTTTAAAGTTTAGCCTGTCTTTGTGGGCATTAGTAGAATCAGTTATCGATACCTAACAATACCTTCACGGATCGGACAGGGTTTTCTTTACTTATTGTATATTATGTAAAAAGGTCCCCGATTCCCTTGTTCAAAAACTAAACTAAATTTAAGTTCAGTGCATTATTTCTTTGTATTTCATTAAGAAAAGGATAGCAAATAAAATGTTAGTTTAGACCTGTGAAATTAGTCCGCGCTTGACGTCCATCTAAGTATTTTTGGTCGCCATGTGGCATGTTTATAGGTAGGTAATCGCGTCTAAACTATCTATAAAGTATCTTAATTTGACAGGATTGAAGTAATATGTCTTCTTACATCCTTTTCTTAATGAAATAAAAACAAAAAGATGCACTTAACTCAAAATTTGTTCAGTTTGTGAACAAGAGAGGATCGACGCCATTGTTGATATAAATCGTTACGTGGTTCAGAAATCTAAAATTCTGACAACTTGTATACAGAGTGGTACTTGTATACAGGTGCTGACAATATGATAATAAATGAAAACACGAACAATGTTACTTCATAGGAATAATCCTAAACCATAGAAAAAAACCTAGGTAGCATCAAAAATAAAAAAAAATGAAACTTTCAAACAGACTAAATCGCATAAAATTCCAAACGGAATAGAACATCCTTTAAAAATATTGGTTCACTGACCTCCGATCGGCGACAGCGCGATCCTGTATCGACTTGCTTTTTTCGCGCCATTATTATCAAATTTTGGTACCGCAGGATGCGCCGGTCATTAACATGTAAGCGCTTCCTTATCAACATGTACATCATGTAAAAAATGTGAAAAAAGAAAAATAATTTCCTGTGACTAAACTAATGAACATATTTAATACTAGCTTTCCGCCCGCGGCTCCGCCCGCGTGGAGTTCGGTTATATCGCGCTTTTTAGATTTCCCTCGGGAACATCAAATTTTTCCGGGATAAAAGGTAGCCTATGTTCTTTCTCAGGGTCTAAAGATTGTCTGTGCCAAATTTCATCAAAATTGGTTGAGAGGTTTAAGCGGGAAAGCGTAACAGACAGACAGACAGACAGACAGACAGACAGACAGACAGAGTTACTTTCGCATTTATAATATTAGTATGGATGATATATTTTTATGGGTAGACTGAGAATGTGTTGAGGTACACGATGTTTAATTATTGTCGTATTGTCAGCACCACTCTGTATACAAAGTCGTACCGTATTTCCCAGTTAGTTTAATGTTATGAATGTCAGAGGTTGAGAGGTGCAGTAGCTCCATGTAAAATAGGTACCGGTATTCCGGTTCGACTGTAAGCCGATCCCAACATACTTCTAAAATGGCAGACGATGACCCAGTTAGTACTATATATTGACGCCCACTAAAGACAACTCCAAGGCATCATTATTGTGTCCAACCTCGTTGGTAAATAAAATCATTAATATTTGGTGTTACAAAGTATAATAAAAAAGAAAATTATTTACAAAACAAAAACCCGCCTACATAAAAATCTAACGAACTGAATAGGCAGAAACAAGTTGAAGAACAACAGTCTGTTGCAGACTACTAATGCAATGTTTCATATTTCACTTTCTCTTTCTCTCTATTTACCAGACTTCCAGGAAGGGTTATGTTTTTAGCGCGTATCTTGTATGAAATATTCTTTATTACCTTGTGTCACGGAAAATATCGAAGTTTAGTTAAATCAGCAGTTAGACTGTTAAGCGGACCCCAGACTCCAAAGCTGAACAAGGTTTGGATGCGACTAGGATTAACGCTGAGATGATGATGATGAGTAGTACTACGAAGTGTGTAATGGGAGAAGCACGGTACTAGTCCAAGTGCAGATGCATGGGGGAGGCTATGTCCATCAGAAAAAAAAATATACGAACAAATCACACAGATTGAGCTAGCCCCAAAATAAGTTCGAGACTTGTGTTATGGGATGCTAACACAACGATACTATATTTATAATAAATACATATATATATAAACATCCAAGACTCAGGCCAATCAGGTGTTATTGAATATGTGTGCGATTGTTTAGTCTATCATTATCAGATTCAAAAGCTGAACGGAATTCGTTAAAATTAGGCAAAGGTACAGATTAACCATGTCGTGAATCATGAACCTACATACATACAGTAGGCCTAGTACGAGTATTCATTACGAAACTCGATCGTCGATATCGAGCGCGTTTGGATCATCGATTGGCCCGCTTCAAGGTTGTAAGAACTCTCAAACAATGAGAGCGCCAAACGCGCTGGATATCGACGATCGAGTCTCGTAATGAAAACTCATACTAGGCATACAGGTATGAAAATTATCATCGTATGTAGGTAGGTATATATTATTTCTGTTCAATAGATACCATTTTCTATAAAGCAAACAAACTTGAAAAACCAGGTATCAAAATACACAGAATTTATCAGAGATTCTACGTCCCGTTTATATTCATGAATGTCATTATTTTTTCTACGCATTCAAAAGCTTCCAAGAGCGAGGTGCTTTATTTATGTTTATAGTGGGTCCTACTTACAACATTATAATAACTAGTTTCATAGTTGTCCGCCTCTTGAGACGGTCAACTATTGAACTTGTTGTTATGTATGTTCACATCTATCTTATCTTTTTAAATATAATTCTGCTGTACGTGTGTATGTCATTGAACTCCTCCTAAACGGCTTGACCGATTTAAATGATTTTTTCTGTATGCGTTTGAGTGGTGCCGTGGATGGTTTAGATTCACAAATGAGCCCGGCTGATGGCGCTGATTGCTTGAAAAAGCATGTGATCTCGGAAACGTTGTTCCGACCTCTCAAACATTCTTGTGCTACCCTGGTATCTTGCACCTCTACAAACTAGTCACAATAAAAGTTATTCAATGTAATTATTAAAAAGGTTGATGATGAATGTAATTAATTATTATGGTTTAATCATGAATGAGCTTCACTGTTTCGGCTTCTCCTACTCTTTTGTGCTACCCTGGTACCTTGCACCTCCACAAAGTAGGCAAAATAAAACTTCTTCCATGTATTATCTATTGATTATACAACATTATTTTTCAAGAACGGCTGAACCGATTTTGTAGAAAATTGATAGGGAGAGGTAGCTAAGAACTGGGAGAAGGATATAGAATACTTTTTATCCCTTTCCCGTCGTTCCCGTGGGAATGAATGAGCTTCATTGTTTCAACTTCTTCTACAGTTTTGTGCTACCCTGGTACCTTGCACCTCCACAAAGTAAAGAAAATGAAATTTCTCCTATTATTGTGATTTAATGATTAAATGTTATATATAAGCCGATAGCAAGGTGAAGGAAAACAAACATGGACTTTAAGTCTGAAATCGCCAACCCGCATTGAGCAAGCGTGGTGATTACGCTCAATCCTTCTCTTTATGTGAGGAGAGGAAGATAAAAAAGGTTGATGATGATGATGATGAGCTTCATTGTTGCGAATTCTCCTACACTTTTGTGCTACCCTAATCCTAATTTAAAAAGTAAAAAATAAGATGATGTAATATATTGCCTTTAAGGCGGAACAAAGTTCGCCGGGTCAGCTCATAATATATAAAATTCTCGTGTTTTCACAGTTTTCGTTCCCATACTCCTCCGAAACGGCTTGACCGATTCTCATGAAATTTTGTGAGCGTATTAAGTAGGTCTGAGAATCGGCCAACATCTATATTTCATCCCCTTAAATGTTAGGGGTAGTCCACACCAAAATTTTTATTTTTTTTTTTTTAGACAAGATTTTTAGTTTTTATGTTTTTAAAATACAAATACATACAATCCTACTTTTTCACCCTTCTACGATGGACCCTTATTTTTTAATAGCCATTTTACTAATTTAATCATTTTTCATCTCCGGTCGAAAATTGATCAATCGTCATTTAATTAGTTTTATTCGCGAGGGAAATCTAAAAAACGCGATATAACCGAATTCCACGCGGGCGAAGCCGCGGGCGGAAAACTAGTCAGTTTTTGTATTTTTTTTAGTTTTTTTTTTTTACTAAACACTTATACATACAAAGATAATAAAGGTATGATACAAGACTTACTTAGGAAGAAGTCGCGGGAAGAAGGTAATCTTCTTTCGGCGACTTCATACGCGACGCATCGCCCGCCCGCTCTATTATTGTTTTGACCAGCATTTTATCTGATATTCTTTATTTTGCTTATTTTGCATTATGCTCGAGAATTGTATTAAATAATGCTAAAATTCCGACTGGTAAGTAGTTCCCGAGCCAGACGCGTGATAAATAAAAACCAAACAGTTCAACTTTATTATTAGTGAGGTGTTGAAAAAGTTTCTTACATCATCCATTAAGGTGCAATGAAAAAAAAAAACTGAGCATTACCTAATTAAATATCAAAGGTTGCAAAGAGTGGTTACTTTGTTTTATAATTTATAAACTAGCGCTTGACCGCAATCCCACCTGATGGTAAGCTGTGATGCGATAATTGATGGTAAAGCGAGCTAGTCTATTAAGAGCCTATTCACTCTAGCCTTGAAGACACTCAAATTGTAGTGTGACGGAAACACCGCCGCTGGCAAATTGTTCCAGTCCCTCGACGTACGCGGAATAAAAGAGGAAGCAAAACGCTTCGTCCGGATCGTAGTGGTTAACAACGTGAGGGTGGAAAGTCGCCGTACGACGGGTCGTCCGATGGTGGAACGAAGATGGGGGAATTAAATTATGCAATTCCCTTGCACACTCACCAGAATGCATCCTATAGAAGACCGAAAGGCTGGCTACTCTACGCCTGTGCTCCAGGCTTTGGAGACTGTTTCGAGTTAAATCTGGGTCCCCAGTCAGCCTCTTCACACGCCTCTCCACTGAATCCAAAGTAGCCAGGTGACATTTCGCAGCACCAGCCCAATTGTGGCTGCAGTACTCCACACACGAGCAGACCTGTGCTTTGTACAACATTAGTATCTGCCTCGGTGTGAAGTACCGCCGGACCTTTGCGATGACGCCAATTTTTGTGGCAGCCACCTTGGCCTTGGACTCAATGAACCGCCCAAAGTTGAGGTTCGAGGAAATCTCAACACCCAAAAGCTGTTGTTGCCTTCTTCTTCTTCAGCCTATAGATGTCCACTTCTGAACAAAGGCCTCCCCCAAGGATTTCCACGCTGACCGGTCTTGTGCTGCCCGCATCCATCGGCTTCCCGCAACCTTCACCAGGTCATCGATCCACCTTGTTGGGGGCCTCCCTACGCTACGTCTACCAGTACCTGGCCGCCACTCCAGAACCTTACTGCCCCATCGGCCATCAGTTATACGAGCAATGTGCCCTGCCCTGCCCACTGCCACTTAAGTTTAGCGACTCACAGAACTATGTCGGCGACTTTGGTTCTTCTGCGGATCTCCTCATTTCTGATTCGATCACGCAGAGAAACTCCGAGCATAGCTCTTTCCATTGCCCTTTGTGTGACTCTGAGCCTCCGTCTGAGGCCCATTTTGAGCGACCACGTTTCAGTTCCGTAAGTCAACACTGGCAACACACACTGGTCAAAGACTTTAGTCTTGAGACACTGTGGTATCTTGGACGATGAGAAAATATAGCGTAGCTTCCCGAACGCTGCCCAGCCGAGCTGGATTCGACGAGACACCTCTTTTACGAAGTTGGACCTACCTAGTTGGACTGTTTGTCCCAGGTATATATACTCGTCAACAACTTCGAGTGCAGAGCAACCAATTAGAATTGGAGTGGGTGCGACATGAGAGTTCGACATGATCTTCATCTTATTCATCTTTAGACCCACTTGATTAGTGATGTACTCGCCGTTGATGTTGATGCTAAGTCCTTTACTTGTTACCTACTTCGTTCAAACTGAGCCAAAGGCCCGTTGTACAGACGACAGCACATCAAGCTACCAGTCAGATTTCAACTTTACATATACAGTATTTAGGCTCAAGGTTGATTGCGAATATTTGACAGGTTCGGGTAGCTTGACCTGCTTTGGTCCGTACTTGTACACTAATTTTTTACGGTACGGCCTACGGGCCACTACAGTTCACGACTTGTATTGGCTTTGTGAATCTACTTGAGCTCACTTAAATTTCTGTATAATACGAACCATGTCAAATTTATATTTTTTGATTAAATAAAAACATTTATTTATAATTTAGGTGAACTGTCGGATAATCGGGTGAGCTTGTGTAGGTATTATGATAAATTATCGGAGGATACACGCGACAACCCAGCTGTACCAACAACCCACGACGCCCCTGTATGATGAAGCTTCAACGAGCTACCGTTGAGTTCCATACAACACTGACAATCGTGCTAACATACGCCAATCAAACATATAATAGCTTATCACGGCAAAATAATCGTCTGTGTATACGGACCAAAGATTAGACAACTAACGCTGATCGGTCAGTCACTATTTGACTAGCATTAAATGTGTCTTTGTATCGTATTTTAATGCATCAGTATCGATAAATAAATAATATAAACTTAAAACTTTTACAAATAGAGATCAATTTTGCTTGAACGATTCAGATGGAACTTTAGTAAATCGTTGTGTGCCTGACCTAAAAAATGTCAGACAGCAAGTCGCTAACGCCTAAGGAAAAATTCATTGCAACATATTTGCTAGTATGTAATACAGTATAACCCGTTTAATTACGATTTCTCGCATAATACGCCAGTTTACGCTAGTCTCTGCAACTTGAGACATATTTTCGAACATTTCTTAACGCTTAATACGATTCGACATCCCGTTTAATACGCCCGCGCTCAGGCCATACGCCCGCACTCGAGGCCGAATTTTTAATTGAATAGCTTCATTAAGCACGGACTTTAAAACTGCCCATAGCAAAGCGGCCCCATAATATGCGAGAAAGCTCGTAAGATTGCTGAAGGACTGATTAAAATCAGTCTGATTAAATTCAGTCATCTGAAGCGTTAAAATGCTTCAGATGGCTGAAAAGATCGCTTTAAAAATCGCAACGGCATTGTGTACCGTCAAATCAGTGGGGAATCAACAACAAGATGTTGATACATGGATGGCAAAACTTCCCGAATTGTTGCTAGATTACGAACCGTGAGACATTTTTAACGCGGATGATTTTGGATTATTTTTAAAATTGATGCCCCATAAATCCTATGTTTTCAGGGGAGAATCTTGTCATGGTGGTAAAGTATTAATAATCTTTTAATTGCTAATGCATCAAAATCTTTCTATCTAACCTAAATAAGTGATTATTTTAAATAATGTATTGAATGTACATAATTTAAAATAATAAGAACAAAACACATAATAACATATGGTATGTTCGTTTTATTTTCCCTATCCCGCATAATACGCTTTCTCGTTTAAGACGCGTTATTGGTGGGGTCCCTTGTAGATCTATTCAGTACCCTATTAATTCGATGTCGTGTGGCCTTAGCAAATGAACGGGATTCCAGTTTATTTTTTTAGATTGTCTTATACAGGTCGTCGAAATATGTAAATTATGCAAGACGGTGCATAATTTACATCTTTTTAATATTCCATAGTCAACCGTTATAGTTTCGCCACAGTCTAGATTTTTATACTGTGGTTTCGCTAAGTCTGTCTATCTGTACGTCCGCGAAAAATCTCAGTGACCGTTAGCACTAGAGAGCTGCAATTTGGTCCAATTTGTATATTAATCACGCCGATATAATAAATAACTTGGTATTTTAAATAACTGTATATAATGTATTGGTATTATAAATAACTTAATTATACATAAATTAAGTTCTGTCCACGGATAGCTATGGATGCATCCTACATAGCATAACATCTAACTTTGCAAGAAAAGTATCCCAAGAACCTTGGCACTGGAGTGCGATGTTGTAATCATATAACCAACCAAAAACTTAGGTGAACTGAGCGTGGAGTGACTTGTTATTCCAATCAATATCAACTAGCGATTCGTCGTGTTCCGCCATGATGTCTGGTGAAGCAGTACGGAGAACGGGTCTGAGCAGTTGTGTTGTGTTGCGATGTGTGCCGGGTACGATGCGCCAAATGTTGTTGTGTCGGGAGTTTGGTCGTGGAGGGTCTCCAGATCAATTTCCTTTTGGCGCAGCATCGTTGGTCGTATTGTTGGGTTTAACATTGCATCACCTTTTTTTTTGTCGGGGTGGAAATCCTCATAGGATGTCCGCCGCCCCTGGGGTGGGCGACGGGGTCTGTCAGACTTTTACTGACTAAAACCATCCCGGTATCTCTTCTATCACGAGCGCGCGTTGGGCCGCGGGAGTCTCCTGCACGGGGTAGTGCAGGAGACCCGGTACAGGAGTGCCCGTGCATCGCCTCAGAGGCGCGCGCTGACACTCGCGTGCGCCTCCGCCTCGTGGTCCATCGAATAGGAGGCGGGGACTTCCCCATGTCCCTCGCCCCTGGACCCATTCATGGGGGGCGGGAGAGGGCGTTATCCGCCCTTCTTCGGTGCCCGGTGCGTCTTCTACAGCCCGGGAAGGGTGTTGAGATCTCCCTCTCCCGTTCCGCAGCTTCCTTCTGCGACATCACGTCCTCGCAGAAGGACACCACCGCGTCCCACGACACTGCGCTACCGACCATCCTCCGCACTACTGCCGGCAGCGTCAGGTTGCTTCCTACTTTATTTGTGAGGACACGGCGCTGCTCCTCCCAAGCTACACACTCGGCGAGCGTGTGCTGCGACGTGTCCTCCCCGCATTGGACGCAGTGGTGGCACCGAGCGTTCGGCTCCCTGCCTAAGCGACGCAGGTACTTGCAGAAGCAGCCGTGCCCTGGCAGTACCTGCGTCACCCTAAACGACAGGGAGCCGTGCCTTCTCCCGAGCCAGTCGTCGAGTATTGGCCGGATCGCCTCGACGGTAGCGAGGCCGGCGTTAGGGCGCATAAGCCTCTGCCGCCATTCCGCCACCAGAACCTGACGGAGCTCCTCTCGGCGCAGCTCAATCTGCCGCTGCGCCGGACTGGAGCCCCGTGTCCGCTCTTCCTCGCGCCATCGGTACAATGACGCGAGTACTTTCGCCTCTAGGTCCCAGGGCGGGGTCCGGCCAGGACGCAGGCCGCCTCGTAGGAAATCGTGCGATACCCGCGGACGACCCGGACGGCCATCGCCCTCTGCGGCTTGCGCAGAATGGCGAGTGTTCCGGCCGTCAGGTCCATCGCCCATACAGGGGCCCCATATAGGGCCATAGACCGCACGATTCCCACATACAACCGCCTACAGGCGGCGCTCGGGCCCCCTATGTTGGAAAGCAACGTTGATAGCGTGCCTGCTGCACCCATCAGATTCGGCGCCAACCGCCGAAAGTGGGGTCCGAATTCCCATCAGCTGTCCACTGACCACGATATGTGATCCCAGTGCCGGCGCACGCCGGGTGCCATGGAAAACTCCAGGCCCAGGCGCCGGATGCGGTTCACCACCTGTGACACCGCAGCCGTGGCTACCAACGTCGTTTCCCTGTGCGAGCTCCCGCGGGCAGTGACAAGCGTGTCGTCCGCATAGCACGTCAAGTCGGCGCCCGACGGGAGCTCGCCTCTCAGCACCCAGTCGTAGCCGATGTTCCACAGGAGCGGTCCCAAGACCGATCCCTGCGGAACACCGCACGACATTTGGTGCCGACTGGCACCGTCACGTCCCCGATAGAACTCGTCATTTCTAGTGCCCACATTTCAGTGGCCACATTGATAGGCTGCTAAAGCTTTGACTTGCTAAGAAAGCGATGAACTCTTGCATGTTTAGTTATGACATTTAACCTAATTTTATAATTGTATGTGTAATTACTAGTAGTGATCGATAAACTGTTATATTAGTACTTGACATTGAAGTGCGGGTCGGGGTGCGGGTTTCAACAGTGTGGCTGTTACGGTAAATGAGATACAGCCGGCAGGGTAATTACCTACGTAAAACACTATCAGTGGCAATGGGTTTCATTTTGACAGTTCAACAACATTCATTACGTTTTTTGCTTTATTGAAAAGACACATTTTTGGAACATATGGAGCAATGGATTAGCAATATGCTTCAAAATGATTATCAGACATTGGTGCTGGTCAGACAGTGGACTCTTAGTAATAGGGTCCCGTTTTTACCTTAAAGGTTAAAAGCGGGACCTTATTACTAGCCTATCCTTACCTAAATTAGGTAAGGAATACGGAACGCTAACATTACACATATTCAAGACGATCTGACAGGTTATATGAGCTCATATAATTGTCTATTTTTTTTTTTACAATGCATTCATAATTTTGTGGGTTGTTATGCCTGGGGTCTTTTATTTAATAATAAGTTTTTACTTCCTTAAATTTCCAGTTTTATTGCTTTTTTGTCTTGTTTATTTGATGTTCTGTGTTAGTATTGTATAAAGTCATAAATTAACAGACTGCTGTGCTGCCGGGGAGTTTGTTCCGCCACTTTTTCCCAGCGAAAGCACTCGGAAGGGGCGTTTTGGGGGACTGTCTTATGTATTATTGACGTTCAAAAAGTGCTAATTCTCAACCTAATTTGAATGAATGATTTTAATAGTTATGAATTAACTGAAACACTTTTTTTGGGAAACTAAATTTATCGGAAGTTACTTATTGTTCCAGTGATTGTTGGGAAACCAGCAGCATGGTAATACCGGCGGGCTGCGAGTGCATGTGGCCAGTACACCGCCTCGGAGACATGAACCTACGGGTGTAGACAAACAAGATCAGATCCTCCACTACGGAACACAACATGACCCAAATTATGTTAAACTAAATTATTTTGCTATATAGCCACTACCAGATTGTCCTTCAGGCGATGTGTAATAGAATGTTAGTCGTCTAATTACAGAAAAATGAATGGAATGATTCTGAATAATGGAATGATTCTGAATAGGCATAGTTTTAAAATGTAATCGACTGGACCAGTCATTAAGGCAAAGTTGCGTCAAATAATTACCGTTACCGTGCCATTATTTTCGTAGAATGGTATAAAAAACAGATTGTACAAATCTAGTCAATGACTGGTCGACTTAACAGTACAATGTAATCCTATAGCATGTTACTTTTAAACCGTTAATACCGATTGATGAATAGATTCATAGTATACAACATTCGATTTCAGCCATTAATTCGTTCATCAAATCTTTTTCGACATCATCACCAGTATTAAGTAACTTCAATATTATTTATATCAAACCAACCCGCATTGAGCAAGCGTGGTGATTACGCTCAATCCTTCTCTGTGTGAGAGGAGACCTGTGCCCAGCAGTGGGACGATAAAAAACTTGATGATGGTGATGATGATGATATCAAACCTAAGAAGTTAATTTTTGGACGTAGAGCTCTTCAAGCATACGGTTTTACCTAATTCCTCGACTACTCTCAACGAGCCGCCCTGCGAATACCGTAGCCTATTCGAGTACGGTAACCGCTAAAAACGTTACCATCTAAATATTCATCAGTAGGTCATCTCACACAATTAACAACGAGCTAGTGCACTACCAAGCTGATGTAACTGTTTTTTTTAACGAAATAAAGGTCTATCATTTTGGTGCAAGGAATGTAAGATACTTAATTATATTCATATACCTAGACTCAGCACAGTTTTAATATGTATATATGCTAATATCCTAAGATGCCTAGGGTCTAGGCACTTTAGGATACTGGTCTGCAAAAGCAACCGATGTGAGCTTGAATTATTGACAGAAAGTATTAGGCCCCACGAATAGAGACTACTGCCCAGAGTGGCCAATAGAAAAAAAATGTATTCTTTTTTTCCGAACTAAGTAATGTCTTTTAAATTTGGGAGTATTGCGCAAGTCTAAGAGTTTACATACGTATTTACATATTACTTATCCACTTATACATGCAAACAAGTCGCCCAAACGTGCATATAATTAATATTTTTAACTCTAGTCAACCTTTGTATATAGGTACATATTATATTACTATAAGATTTATAAAATGTCTGAGAGTATTTTTGTTACTTACAATGAATTATTTATCAATAAGTTAAGCGTAATAAATGTGTAGTTATACGTAATTACTTCACTATATAAATTGCTTTATGTACTGAGGAATATAAATTACAGTAAAGTTTTTTGTTTTATTTATTACGATGTACTGCGTACGTTAATCGGAGCGTAGTTAACCTTGAACACCTATTTATTACCTATTATATTATAAGTAAGATGACCTACTGATGAATATGAGTGAGCGGGTTCGATTCCAGGTCAGGCAAGTAACAATGTAACTTCTCTAAAAATTATATGTACTTTCTAAGTATATCTTGGACACCAGTGACTGAAGGTGAAGGAAAACATCTTGAGGAAACCTGGACTTTATAAGTCTGAAATCGCCAACCCGCAATGAGCAAGCGTGGTGATTACGCTCAATCCTTCTTTGTATGAGAGGAGTCCTGTGCCCAGCAGTGGGACGATAAAAGCATCACATTCCGCTGCTGGATCTCCAACACTGCGCCAGCGAGGCTCAGATCTCACTCTCCAACACTGCGCCAGCGGGGCTCAAATAACAGAAAACCGTCAGGAAAGCGTGGCCAAAGGTTCCGGATAATTGAGTTGTCTTCTCATCCGCATGATCATCCATCGTGGGCGGTATTTCGAGAAAACGTTGAACAATAACTATAGTGTGATGTTCGATTCTTATTATTTTAACTGTACAGACACTTAGAGCACTTTAATATCAAGGGATTACAATGATAATCTCAGATTAAAACAGATAAGAGCCAATAGGTTAGAGCGCGTGCTTTTCCGTCGGCAGCTGTCAATGATATGACAGTCGCCACCCCTTCAAATCACGTTTACTACTCTATTCGGAGTTTTTTTTTTAATAATTATAAACTAGTGCTTGACTGCAATCCCGCCTGATGGTAAGCAGTGATGCAATCGTTGATGGTAAAGCGCACTAGTTTATTAAGCCTATTCACTTAAAAAACTAAGGAAAAGGAAGGATGACGGCAGTTGAGCGAGGTGATGCAATGTTAAACCCAAGACCAACACGACCAAACGAAGCTGCTTTAGAGGGAGATTGATCTGGAGACTCTCCACGACCAAACTCCCGACAAAACAACATTTGGCGCATCGTACTCGCCACACATCGCAACTTAACTGCTCAGACCCGTCCTCCGTACGGCTTCACCAGACATCATGCCGGAACACGACGAATCGCTTGGCGGCAAGACTTTATCTGGTAGGTGGTAACTTCTGCCGGCAGCCGATGTTATGGCCGATGTTATTACCACCGAGAAGATCCGACCCGCTCATAATAAAAATCATAATTTATCCGAATACCGACCGATTAATCGACTTCAAAAAAAAAACTTTTTTACAAAAAAATAACCGACTTCCAAAAACCACTACAGAAAAATAACTAATTTCGGAAGTCGGTGTCAAAAAACGAATATACAAAACCTAAGACACCGACTTCCGAAATTAGTTATTTTTCACTTTGTAGTGGTTTTTGGAAGTCGGTTATTTTTTTGTAAAAAAGTTTTTATATTACACTTTTTAGTTGTTAAAAGTACTATGTATTCAGTTGCATCCGGTCAGACTGGAGGCTGACCCAAATATAGGTGGGAAACGACGTAATTTTGGTTACTTTAATTTTTACCCGTAGGTAAGTATTCCCTCAACTGCCTATGATCTTCATCATCAAATTTACTGCAGACCATTATTTTAACCCAATGGATGCAATGGTCTCATCAATATAAATGAATGAAGTCCAACCACAAAGAAGCTACTGTAAACCGTTGAGGAGTTCCCGGAACTGGCCTTTGTCTTCATCATCAGAGCTCTTATGACAGTCACAACCCATCTAGGTGTAAAGTTCTTATCAATACAAATTAATCGAGCCCAAACACAAGGTAGCTGCTGTGAATTGTTGAGGAGTTCCTTCGACTGTCTCCCGGCTCCATCATCAGATCTGCGCCAGACCTTTATTAAATTGTAGTGCTTTAAAATACTTTATCAAAATGCTAAGAAATGCACTAGTCGCCCCTGCAATTTTTGGTCTTCCACCATCAAACCCTGATATCCTTATCATGGGACCACCTTGGGTACGTCTTCTTTCCAACAGAAAAAGAATTATCAAAATCGGTTCATAAACGACGAAGTTATGCGCGAACAAACATAAAAAAAAACATTTTAAACGCCATACGGTCGAATTGAGTAACCTCCTCCTTTTTGAAGTCGGTTAAAAATAGTAGAGTAATATTTACAGTCAATTGATACTGTAACGATAAAACAGATCACAATATTCCAACTTAACCAGTCACGCACCGTCACATATATAAAAAATAGTATTTTCGTAAGTTTTTGGTGTCTGTTAAAGGTGTACTGTATTAAAAAACATTAGTAATGTCGTTAGAAGTGGTTAATTTGAAAATAAAAAACCTAACGAATAAATTAGCCTATTTTGCGTTAATTCAAGTGGTTTAGTGAAAAATCCAAGGCCAGAGACGATGCTTACTATTAAACAACCAGCAAATAGAAGAAAAGACAGCATTAGTGAGAAGTTTTCAAAACTATATGATCCAGACTCTACAAAACAACGGTCCGAGAGGCCATGGTAGAGCGAACGAGTATTGCACTACAGACAATCAATGCCGCCAAAACACAGGCGTGTCTTTTCAGCGCCAAAAGGAGCCCGTTCACCTTGGCTCCTACTTTTCGAAATGTGTCCTTGGAGTGTACCGAGCGCCTTCAACTTTTGGGAGTTGAGATTTCCTCGAACCTAAACTTTGGATAGTTCATTGAGTTCAAGGCCAAGGTGGCTGCCAGGAAACTTGGCGTTATCGCAAAGGTCCGGCAGTACTTCACACTAGGGCAGCTTCTAATGTTGTACAAAGCACAGGTCCGTTCGTGTGTGGAGTACTGCAGCCACATTTGGGCTGGTGCTGCTAAGTGTCACCTGGCCACTTTGGATTCAGTGGAGAGGCGTGCAAAGAGGCCGATAGGTGACCCTGATTTAACTCGAGATGATCTCCAAAGCCTAGAGCACAGGCGTAGAGTAGCCAGCCTTTTGGTGTTCTATAGGATGCATTTTGGGGAGTGTGCCAGAGAATTGCATGATTTAATTTCCCCTTCTCCGTTCCACCATCGGACGAGTTTCCACCCTTACGTTGTTAACACCACTACGATCCGGACGAAGCGTTTCGCCTCCTCCTTTATAGCGCGTGCATCGAGGGACTTGAACAATTTGCCAGCGGCGGTGTGTCCGTCGGACTACAATTTGAGTGTCTTCAAGGCTAGAGTGAATAGGCTCTTAATAAACTAGTGCGCTTTACCATCAACGAATGCGTCACTGCTTACCATCAGGCGGGATTGTGGTCAAGCGCTAGTTTATAATTTATAAAAAAAAATCATGGCACCAAAACTTTTTAGCTACTTATATTAGTGAGGAGAAAATACGGCGTAGAGCAATTGCGTTGCATAAACAAGAAGAAGTGTCTGCTTCAACTTCCAAAGCAAACGTGGAGGAGCTTACTCCAAAATCTCGTTCGTCATCAAGGACACCGGCGGCGTTGAAAAAAACGTTGAAATGCATATTTTGTAAGAAGATAACAAGAAACAAAGATAAGCAGCTACATTTTATGTTCCGAAATTGTAGCAGCGGAAATTTTTTTTAGTACTGTACGTCGAAAAGTAGACCATGTTTTCACTGAACTTAGTACTTGTCAACTTTTTCTAAGATGCCATTTGGCTGCTGAATCACTGGGTGAAAATATATGCAATATTTTGCCAGCATTACATGCTGTAAGTGGCTGCGACACTACTAGTAGATTTGGTAGTAAAATGCAATGGTTAAAAGCTGCGTCTGAACACTTTGTACAAACAGCTCTCATGCCTTTGGGAAACCTAGACCTAAATAATGAGCAATTCAAACAGTTAGAAACAGTATGTATTTTCGAAGAAAAAAATTTCTGCTGATGAACTCAGATTTATACTGATATCGCAAACTATATGTTTCAATTTCAATTTGATGAAAGTGATATGCACTTCAGATGCTTTGCATTTGCATTTATTAAGGGCTACTGTACAAACATTTATATGGAAAAATGCTCATCAAACACAATTACCACGCATTGATTTTATTGTTCATTTCACAACGGTGACTTACTTCCACGACAAATGACGAAGCCGTCTTTACCAGAGTCATTAATTCCACCATGTAAATGTACTGCGGATTGTCGCACAATGTCTTGTAATTGTAAAAAATCGAAATTGTTTTGTATTTCATTATGTAAATGCACCAATAACAAATGTAAAAATAAAAATGACTAATTTTTTACCTACTTTCAATACATTTATGCTTGGATTCGCTGGTTCTTCATGTAACTTTAAATTTTTTATTAATAATAAAATTTATTACTTTCATTTTTGATTTTTTTTTTATTAATTAAGAATCAATCCTGACGTTTACCATAACAAAGAACTATAAATTATAACAAAAATTAAAAATGATTTCATATCATGTACTCAATACATTCCCTTTACGAATAAGACAGGGGGTAAAAAAAATATGGACCAAAAATCGATCGGCAAGATTGACATTATTATTCTTTGACCTTTCGTTGGCGAAATTCGGTACTCACATTATGCATACTCACTTACCTCTAGCGCCCGGTCTAATAGGCGCCCGCGTTGATACCTACTCCAGCTGGTGGCACTGTCCTTGCGCGGGTGTTGTAATAATAATAATAAAATTTATTCAATATTAAGAGACAACCATACAGATAATAATAAAAAATAAAAACATATTCGAAGATAAGAAGATTAAATTCCCCCATCTCCGTTCCTCCATCGGACGACCCGACGTACGGCGAGTTTACACCCTGAAGGTCGAAACATACTATCAAAACGTGACACGACGCCACGCCACCCGACGCATGTCAGTACGTATCAATTCCATATATATATAATATGGCCAGAAGCATATAGGCAACACGCTATGTGACCACACGCCGCAACATCCAACCAATTTGGATCAGCGTGTTGCCTTGGGACACGCCACCTGACGAATCAGCGCAGTATGTTTCTAGTTAACACCCGACGTTTTTATGGCGGTTATAAAAAGATATGTTTTTTTAAAAATGGTTTAAATTGTCGGATAAAGAATTAGTGAAACGGTACTCAGGTGCCCGCGGTTTCACCCGCGTGGGTTTCGAGACGTTTTTTTTTTAAATTGCTCCTATCCTATTGGTCGCTACGTAATGTTATAATATAGTCTAAAGCCTTCCTGGATTAATAGGCTATCCATCGCATAAAGAATGTTTCAAATCGGAACAGTAGTTCCTGAGATTAGCGTGTTCAAACAAACAAACAAACTCTTCAGCTTTATATACTAGTATAGATGAGTACGTCTTTTTTTATTTATTGTTTCTGTTCAAAATATATCCCTAAAATCTGCAATAAATCTTCTTCAAAATCTTCATCTAGCTCGTCTTCAAGCAGAATCGAATCAATGGCCACGTGACACGTCAATACACTTCAGTCTTTCGTGAGAGACTACACTACACGATACGTGTTGTAGGTGTAGCATCGCGTGGCGTGTTGCCTATCTGCACGACGAGCGTCGGGTGTCGGCACAACACATCGAGTTGCGTTTTGATTATGTTTCGACCTTTACGTTGTTAACATTACTACGATCCGGACGAAGCGTTTCGCCTCCTCCTTTATACCGCGTACATCAAGGGACTGGAACAACTTGCCGGCGGCGGTGTTTCCGTCGGACTACAATTTGAGTGTCTTCAAGACTAGAGTGAATAGGCTTTTAATAAGCTAGTGCGCTTTACCATCAACGATTTCGTCACTTCTTACCATCAGGCGGGAATGCGGTCAAGCGCTAGTTTATAATTTAAAAAAACAGGTCATACAATGTAAAAAAGCTATAATACATTATGAAATTGTTCTGGTTGTCTTCCAACTGAGTCGCCTTATCCCCTCGTACTAGTATATAACTGTATCACGAGCGGATAGTATTCCTCAACCAAAACACAACAGATATCCACAAGTCACAAGTTACATAGTCATGTATTACAGAGTATAACATATTACGATATATTCTATTAAACCATAACACATTCCTTAAATGATAAATTGAAATTAGATTGAAATTTAGTTGAATTAAATTAATTGAAATAGTTTGAGGAATTTTTAGATATGGGTATAGGTACATTTATATAGTCCATATCATCTGCTGCATATGTTATATGTTAATGTGTGTTATATACTTTATGTATATTTCTTTATGTATGCATTGTGTATGATGTATTATTTATGTGCCTTTTTAATATATTTTTTTGTAGTAAATTCCCAGTGCTATTGTAGTCTAGTGTTTTCAAAATTTATCTACAGTCGTTTTGCATGTTTGCCTATCAAGATTTTTTAATTTTAGTTCTTGTGATTGTATGCCATCTTTAAGACGCTTATCTGTTTGCGATGCTGGCACTCAGTCCGCAGCGACACGTGCGCGAAAGAGGTTGTCTCTGACTCCACGCTGTTTGTACCGCTCCGCAGTCCGCATCATCGTCACAAACAAAACGGTAAGTTTTTGTATCTTTAAGTTGCGTAACGGAAACCAGTCGAAAGTGAACGACTAAATTCGGCAGTTATATCATATGATATTGTAGTGCTGTTATATTTTGTATTGCATTGATCATTGGTTTGTCAATGTTATTAGTTGTGGAAATTAATTGTTTGCCGCGAAGTCAATAACCGTCCATAATTAATTCTATTATTAATTGTTTTGACATCAATAGTTCTTCATCAGTAAGTTTATGATAATAATATATCTAACAAATACTCAGGCACCTGTGCTAAGCTTTTAAAATTCGTATTTTTATAGAAGATTCTAAACTAATTTACCCACTTATTAATTATGAGGTAGTCTCACTCCGGAGCTTTGGCGAGAGATAATCATAGACCGAGTATATAATTAATGCAATTGCATGAACATTAAATCTTATATATAAAATTCTCGTGTCACAATTTTCGTTTACATACTCCTCCGTAACGGCTTGACCGATTCTCATGAAATTTTGTGAGCGTATTGTGTAGGTCTGAGAATCAGCTAACATCTTTTTTTCATCACTCTAAATGTTAGGCACCCCTTTTTTATTATTAAGGCATAATTTTTAGTTTCTATTTTTTTATGATACAACATACAAAAATACACACAATCCTAAATTTTCACCCTTCTAAGATCAACACTTATTTTTAAATAGCCATTTAATCATTTTTCATCTCCGGTTGAAAACTGATCAATCGTCATTTAATAAGTTTTATTCCCAAGGGAAATCGTAACCGAAAAAAAAAATCAAAAAATATAGAGTTCCATTTTCAAATAGGTATAAATGTTAGACTTTTATGAAACAGTAATAAGTCCACCTTTTTGAGCACGAGAAATGAAATAGTACATTGTTTTTCTAGGGCGGGATGTAAGACATTTCGTAATGTCTATTCCGCCCGAGGCAAACACAATGTTTTTCATCACATTTGCGAGTAAACTATAAATAAAAATGACAGTTTAAATAACAAAAGATATTTAATTGTTGAAGTTGAAACAATATGCAGCCAAAATATTAGCATTTTTCATTCTAAATTTGAATTAATGAATGTGTAACTGGTTTCTAGTGCCTTCTACATATTTTGAATGAAGTTAATGAATAGTTCTAAATTCGAAAATCCGCAAGAAAGACTTACTTGGTTTTTATATGATATTGAACCTTCTTGAAATATATCTTTAAAAAAAATTACATTTCACGACCTTTGGCTCACAATGAAATTTTGCAAGCCCGAGGGTACAATACGGGACATTCCGCCTACTTTACTTGCGTTTATTAACACTGTTTACGAGCATGTGTGATGAAAAATTATTTAATTCATCTGTAGCTACAGACGACAGCACATTACGTTACTACAGATTTCTTTATTAGATTTTCAACTTTATCCTAAAGGTTGATTGGGAATATTTGTTTGGGGTAGCTTAAACTGCGGCCGTCCGTAACTTAATTTGTCTGGTTAACTTACAATGACGTTAACAACGACAATGACGTAGGTACCTATTTTACTTTTAACTGAATCATCTACAAAGATGTTTTAAGGCTACGGTAAGACGGGAGGCAGCTGCCCCCCTGTAAATCGCGCAGAACATGACGTATGAACTCCCCTAATTACTAAACAAAGTATAAACGAGGACTTATCTCTAACTTTTAAATAAACCTCTCAGTAGACACTAGCAAAGTGTACGGTGTAATTGCCAAATTACCCACTCTAAAAATTTGACTTGCCCCCCCTAGACCTGACTTGCCTTCCCCTAGGCCTAACTTTATACATCACTTAAGAAAAATCTAAAATACCATTTGTTAGATAATATCGTAAGCTAGTCATCATCATCATCTTAGCGTTTATCCCGGTTGCATCCGCGGCTTTCGCGTTGGAGCCCGGGGTCCGCTCATATCGTAAGCTAGTATTTTCTTATAATTCAGGCTTCTTTATACCTTTTCAATAAAGAAAAAATAAACAAAATCTATTTAAGTATGTCAGTTATGTCACTAGTTCACAGTGATTGTGTCGCCATCGAAATTTCTGGTTCACATTGTAACAACAACACGTAAATGTATTTGGAGCCCAAGGTGTGTAAATGTAAACTTAACAAATGCATGGGAAATTGTGATACAATTATTGTGATACAAAGTATTACCTCCAAGCGATTCGTCGCGTTCCTTCATGATGTCTGGTGAAACCGTACGGAGGATGGGTCTGAGCAGTTGAGTTTGTTCGTGGAGGGTTCCCAGACCAATCTCCCTCTGACGCAGCATCATTGGTCGTGATGTTGGGTTTAACATTGCATCACCTCGCTCAACTGCCTTCTTCCTTCCTATTCACTGAGTTTTTTTAGTGAATAGGCTCTCAATAAACTATTACCATCAACGATTGCATCAGGCGGGATTTCAGTAAAGCACTAGTTTATAATTATTATTATTATTATTTTAAATACCCTCTGTATCGCTCAATTTCGAATTAAACGACAGGATAATAAAAAAATAATTACAAAAAGATTATCTAAATAAAATTATCCCCTAGTCCTTAGATCTATGATTTAATGTCTATGATAATAAGGTTTCGATAGAGAACGTAACGTAAGTAGTCATTAACTACCTATGAAGTTACATAGAATCTAAGAAGATTAGTCAGAATAATTATATGCTCTTATTATACTACTGCTATGCTACTGTTATGCTACATCAGGACAAGAATAACGATACCAAGTTATTAAGATATACCTAAATAAAATATGTAGTATAATAGGTATAGAAGGCGAATAGAAGTAAATAATAGAAAGGGATTTTGAATGAAAAAATCTTGTGATGTATTTAATCAGTTTGTTTATTCATGTAGTCCGCATTTGATGTATTCCACAGAGAAGTACCTTGTTATCTCTCGTTGTCAATCAACCTACATATTTTGGGGTCCGTCGGAACTCTATTCCAATACAGGCTCTAAACTAAAAGGTGAATGGCGAGTATATAGACGATCTTGCACAAACGACATACCTACTATGATCTTTCATACGTACGCGCGCCTTATTCAATGTCTTAACTGCACAACGTTAGCGGTGACGAGAGCCCTAGCTTGGTACAAAATTGGTTGTGAAAATCTATCGAACCTATTCACCTTGTTTCATCCTATAAAGAGTGTCCATGGAGTTTCTTACCCGTTCTTCTCCATAGGTACCTAGCTTCATCTTACTGACTGACCGACCTTCTGACAATTCAAAAGTGCCTGTAACTGGGTTATATGAAATAAATGCTTTAATTTTGATTTGATACATGACTTTGGCGGGAAGTAGGTAGCTATACCGAGTATATGAGGCTTAAGAATTTTCAAAGTATGTGGGAGATGAAATTAGGGTTACCATTAACAAATAATATAAAAAATTACTGATTTTTTTTTCATAAATACCCAACGCATAAATTTTTTAGAACCAGAGTAAGAATATTTTTAGGTTCTCATTGTTTGGTTTTTCATTGGTTCCAAGTTCCATATTTTTATTGCTCTTATATGTATCTAGTTAGGTTCGGTTTGATTTTTCTAGAAAAGTAAAACGAACGACCATACAAAAAGCACACCATCTCGAGACCAGAGGGTTTTTGAGCAGCATATTCAAAGCGAAAAGTTGATTGCTGAGTAGGTGTGGCACGAGGAGAGCATAATTATGGAAAATGTATTTACAGAAAAAATAACTTTTTACTTTAAATTCCATTGAGTTTTTCAAGATTTTCAAGAGATGCGGTGAATTCGCTTAAGTTCATTTCGGATTAAGTACTTTTAATCCGAAATGAACGTACGGACGACAGCAGGTCTAGCTACCCGAACTGTAAAATTTTCCCAATCAACCTTGAGCGTTAAAGCTTTAGAGATAAAATTGAAAATCTAATAAAGAAATCTGACAGATTGTAGTAGGTTGGTGTGCTGTCGTCTGTACTATTTATACTGCAAATATAATTATAAACCCGTTTAATAACATTTTTCCAAGTTTATCTTTCTGTAATTATAAGTAATGGCCTTATCATCCAATTTGCACGCAATAGGTGATATGTGACTTTTATAACTGCTCATGTCTTGGTTGTTATGATGACCCAGATGATATTTCACAGCAGCCTCATTAGCTATGTAACACCGTCCTTATGAGAATTGCTGTCATTTTGCTAAAATGACAAATGAAGGGCTTCGCAAGTCTGTAGCAGTTTTACTCTATTATTATTTTTAATATGTCGCCTTCGCTTCATACCTATACAACGTGTGACTTAAAGGGTGTATACATACCAAGGGCATGGCATCTGTACATGATATCAAACGATATTGGAAGGGCTTTATAATCCTATCTCTTTATGTTAGGAAGTTATGAGAAAAAACACCGCCTATGATACACTGTCTAGGCGCACAGAATTATTGAAGATATTTATCGTGATTTTGGCAACTAACGTGACGTGTAACGAGTAGTTATTAACGTATGTAGAGTGGTGCCACGTTTGTTATGATTTAAATTTAAGAAACATACGAAACCGAAAATTTGGTATCAATTTTTTGAGTACTTTTTTTTGAGTTGAAATCCTTCCGCCATAGAAGTAGGTATTCGTTCCGTGGATCCTATTAGAGTATCCCCTAGGATGTGCCTTATAGGCGTTGCGCAGGGAGGTTCCGGAATTGATCTTTTAAGAGGAACAGGGACCAACCGTATGCGCAGATGGTGATCACCGGGGTGATGAGTGAGGTAATAATCCCACACTATCCGACCTCATTCCTCGGGGGTCAGGCGCCTTTTGAAGGTTTCCGCGGAAAAAAAGTGAAGCATTTGGGTTCTATCCTAAAAAATAATTTATTGTCCATCAGATAGATTAATAAAAAATATTGATCACGATTTTTTTTTTTGATTGAAATACTTAGGAAGATATATTGAGTTGAAATGTCGCATGACGTCACGCCGTGGTACAAATTGCGACGAAAGCGTGACGAAATTAGCCCCCACTCCGTAATTTTAATACGCTATATCTCAGTAGTTTTTGTAATTTTGACAAAATTAAAAATACGGGTCTCAATTTTGTTTATTATATTATTTTTTTGATTTTCATACCCTGGGTACATCCCTATTGAACCCGTGACACGTATCTCAGCAGTCGATCGCTCAGCCACTACGCCAACCGTGTTGTCATTAGCTAGCGATAGTTACCTTTAATGCAAACAGAAAACATAATAGGACCAAGATCCTTAATGCTTCACGTTTTGAAATATTAACTTTGAACGTTGATCACCTGACATTCATATTTTTAAACTTACGTAAGTGTATGTATCTTGTTATCGATTGATATACAGACAGGAACCACGAATGCCGCCAATAAAATAATAAAATGGCGGACAGGTTGGTATGTCAAACTGCGTATAATCAGCCTAAAATGTTCTCAGAGGGTTTTGACGGGAAAGCTGAGTGTCACGCGCATTTTTCATTGGACTTTTAAAATTATTTATAGTGTCGTTTACTAAATAAAAGCGCGTGATTTTTGTAGTAAAAAGTGCATTCAGTAAATAATTCATTAATAAATAATATCATCCATAAATATCGAAGCATAGTGACCACATCATGACTTTGCCTCAAACCTCCCTCATAGACGGTTCACGCGGCCGTCTTTTTTAACTCTCATTGGCGTACATCGAGGGACTGGAACAATTTGCCAGCGGCGGTGTTTCCGTCGGACTACAATTTGAGTGTCTTCAAGGCTAGTGAATAGGCTCTTAATAAAACAGTGCGCTTTACCGTCAACGATTGCGTCACTGCTTACCATCAGGCGGGATTGCGGTCAAGCGCTAGTTTAGAATAAAAAAAACAAAAGACGTTCTATAATTTGTTACACGTGTTATTGGCAAAATTGTGGCGTCTATTCTACAGAGGCCATTGACCAAGAGTTGAGGTTAAATCTCACTCTGAAAAAAGAAGACAAGAAAATGTCCCCACTACTGGGATACACGCCTCCTCTCGGTGAAAGGCAGTGGCCGTACTCTACCACGCGGGCCCAGTGCGGGTTGGTAGAAGTCACGTGTCTTCGGTTTTGCCTCTAGGACATTCCGTTTTCCTCACGAAGTTTTCCTTCACCGTTTTAGAACAGTGGTGATGAAATAATTCACACAAAGTAAAGCTCTTGACGGGGTTCGAACCGACGACCAAAAGACCAGCTTTCCCGTTAAAACCCTTTGAGAACATTTTAGCTGCATATATGCAGCTTGACATACCAACCTGTCCGCCATTTTATTATTTTATTGGCGGCATTCGTGGTTCCTGTCTGTATATCAATGGATAACAAGATACATACACTTACGTAAGTTTAAAAATATGAATGTCAGGTGATCAACGTTCAAAGTTAATATTTCAAAACGTGAAGCATTAAGCATCTTGGTCCTATTATGTTTTCTGTTTGCATTAAAGGTAACTATCGCTAGCTAATGACAACACGGTTGGCGTAGTGGCTGAGCGATCGACTGCTGAGGTACGTGTCACGGGTTCAATAGGGATGTACCCAGGGTATGAAAATCAAAAAAATAATACACACATCAAAAGTGTCTAGGGATCAAGCATTTTTATGCGGATTTCTTGAGATTGAGATGTGGCTTTGTAATAAATTTATGATTTTATAAATTTATATGGATCCTTTTTGGTGCATTTCATAATTTGAATCAGGAACTGTGAATCAAATTCGAGTAAAAGATGAAAATCAGCTGTCAATATTTTCCCTATAAAAACATACAACGCATTGAACACATTATTAGTGCTACTGTTTCCCTACTACTGATTAAAACCAACGTTATTATGGAGCGGCGACGTCATTTAAGCAGGGAAGAAATGCTCAGAGCCGTGGGAATGATAGAAGCTGGTTCCCGGCAACGTACTGTGGCTTTAGCTCTGAATACAAGTCAGAGTGTTATCAGTCGACTTTGGACACGTTACCGAAGCACTGGTACCGTGGCTGAGCGCCATGGAGGACGGTATCGCTGCACCACACGGAGACAAGACCGATACATTCAAATCTTAACTCGAAGAGCTCCAACAATAACCGCCATGATGTTAGCCGTGAGGCTTCATCACTCTTCAGGGAACTTAATTAGCGACCAAACAGTCAGAAACCGCTTGCATGAAGTGAACCTTCATTCCCGAAGACCGCTACGGGTACCACCTATAGCAATGCACAATCGTAGGATTCGATATCAATGGGCTCTTGAACACAGAAATTGGGCAGAAGAACAATGGCGTTTCGTGTGCTTTTCTGATGAGTCTCGTTTTGGTATGAGACCGGATACAAGACTTATACGACACTGGAGAACCCCTGGACGCCAACAGCGATTAAAATCCTGCCAGGAAGTCCATCCTTATAGTGGTGGAACCATCATGGTATGGGCGGGTATTTGGATCGGCGGAAGAACTGAGTTGATTTGGATCAGAGGCAACCTCAACGCTCAAAGTTATGCTGAAACGATTGTATCAGACGTCATCGTTCCTCTACAAGTGCAAATCGGTCCCTTATTTCAGTTAATGCATGATAATGCACGACCGCACACCGCAAGAGTTGTAAGACAGACTCTCGCCGCAGCTAACATCAATGTCCTGCCCTGGCCTGCTCAGTCGCCAGACTTGAACCCGATTGAGCATGCATGGGATATGCTACAGAGAAGAGCTCTGCCGAATATGGAGGGTATCCAGTCGCAAGAAGACCTTTTTTTGTTGTTGCAACGAACATGGGCGGCCATTCCACAGCGTGATTTGGATGAACTCATTTTGAGTATGCCAAACCGATGTTCTTGTGTTGTTAGTGTTCGCGGTAGAAACACGGATTATTAATTGTTTAAGTTACCCAATAAAATTTTAGAGAAAACTGTTATTTCAGTCTTTTTTTCGAACTTTTGTGTTAGTGGTTCAAATGTCAAATATCCCTTTATTAGGAAAATGGCAAATTTCTTTATTAATGCAAAGGTGACTTGGTTTATCGTTACTGTGACAAACGAAAACACTTTATTTGATGAATCCTTAAAGAAAATTTTAATTAATATCAATCAGGAGAAAAGTTATTGCAAAAATATATGTTGATCCCTAGACACTTTTGATGTGTGTATAATAAACAAAATTGAGAGTAAGTCGCGGTCGATACCACTACTATTCTCAAAACGGCTGCAGCTGATAGGCGAAACGACAAAGCCTGGAGCACAGGCGTAGAGTAGCCAGCCTATCGGTGTTCTATAGGATGCAGTTTGGTGAGTAAGCGAGGGTATAGCATGATTTAATTCCTCCATCTCCGTTCCACCGTACGATCGATCCGTCGTACGGCGAGTTTCCGCCCTTACGTTATTATGATCCGGACAAAGCGGTTCGCCGCCTCTTTTATACCGCGTACATCGAGGGACTGGAACAATTTTTCAGCGACGGTGTTGCCGTCGGACTACAATTTGAGTGTCTCCAAGGCTAGAATGAATAGGCTCTTAATAAACTAGCGCGCTTTACCATCAACGATTGCATCACTGCTTACCATCAGGCGGGATTGCGGTCAAGCACTAGTTTAAAATTTATAAAAACACTTTTTATAAAAAAGAAACAACCGACTTCCACAAAAAAAAAGCACTACAAAGTGAAAAATAACTAATTTCGGAAGTCAGTGGCAAAAATGAATATAGGTACATGTTCATGGTCATGGTGTCTTTGGTTTTTGTATATTCGTTTTTGCCACCGACTTCCGAAATTAGTTATTTTTCACTTTGTAGTGTTTTTTTTTTTTGTGGAAGTCGTTTGTTTTTTTTTATAAAAAGTTTTTATTTTACAATTTTTTGGTTGCAAAAAGCACTGTTCAGCTGCATCCGGTCAAACTGGACACTGCCGCCAACAAAGTTGGGAATAGGCTAGCAAGCAAAAGACGCCATTTTGTTTGAATTTTTACCCGAAATTTTGGTATAAATACTGATGATTACTGAATTGATTTTTATGAAAATTCTCTGGGAACGGACTTAATGTATGAGCATTGCTAGAGATGACACGATTACGCGTATTACTTAATTTTAGTCTCTTGATTTTTTTTTTATTGTCGCATGAGCATGGCGAGTAGCTGTGGCTAGTGGTTTTCCTACGTTAAACTGCAATGCTGTAAATTGTTGAGGACTTTCCTCGACCGTCATAAGATCTTTATTATCAGATCTACTCTAGACTTTCGTTATAACCCACCTGGATACAAACTTCTCATCAATATAAATGAACTGATTCCAAACACAAGTTAGGTAATTAATGTAAATTGTTGAGGAGTTCCCTGAACTGACCTTTGTCTTCATAATCAGCTCCCTAATGACAGTCACCACCCATCTATGTGTAAGGTTCTTATCAATACAAATTATTGAAGCACAAACACAAGGTTTCTGCTGTGAATCGTTGAGGAGTTCCCTCGCCTGTCTCCCGGTTCCATCATCAGATCTACTCCAGACCCTTATTAAATTGTAGTGCTTTAAAATACCTAAAGAAAAAACTTACAAATGCACTAGCCGTCCCTACAATTTTTGAAAGTTCCCCTTGATTTTTCTGGTCTTCCACTATCAAACCCTGATATTCTTACCATGGGACTACCTTGGGAATGTCTTCTTTCCAACAGAAAAAGAATGATCAAAATCGGTTCATAAACGACAAAATTATGCGCGAACAAACATAAAAAAAAACATATATACGGTCGAATTGAGTAACCTCCTCCTTTTTGAAGTCGGTTAAAAAAAAAACTATGCGATTTCGCTAGTTTTTAGGGTGCCATATCCAAAGGGCCAAACTGGGACCCTGTTATGTACAGACGACAGCACATCAAGCTACTACAATCTGTCAGATTTCTTAATTAGATCTTAACTTTATAGCTAAGTTATTAACGATCAAGGTTGATTGGCAATATCTGACAGTTTCGGGTAGCTTGATTAAGATTCCAATGTCTATAAGCTATAAGCTATTTCATTAACCGTGATGGCTAGACAGTTCAAATTAAAATGCAAAATACACCTTTTTTATGTTAATAAAACTTTATTATTATTTATTACAGTTTATATTTCACAGTTGATGTATATGTATTTATTTTGCCGCTATAACCAATACTATCTATTAATAAAAATCTAATAAACATTTTTTTTTTTTTAAACGGATGTTGATACTGATCTCTTGGAGCGCACTATAACAGTTTTTTTAATTGTATGTGTGTTCTAGAATTATTTGTTTATTTCGATTTGGATAGTTTGAAACTGTAGCGAATTTTTTTTTTATTGGAGGGGAAATCACCAACTGACATCTCCCGCTCTGGGCGGAGCGGAAGGGCGTGTCAGAATTTTACTGACTAGAACCCACCCGTGTTTCTTCTCTTGCCTGTGCGACGGCCAGGGCCACGGTTTCCTGTTTAACCAACCCGCAACCTTGACCCAGGAGGCATCGGTCGTCGTGGACCCCGTCACGATGTGCTGACATCTCTTTGAGGCGCGCGTGAAACACAACGCACCGTCGACTCGGGCCTGGTCCTCACCTGGCGGTCAGCTGCCCACTGCTCACCGTTCGTAGGCCCGCGCCTACGGTGGCTGGGAGTTCAGTGTCGTCTCCCGACCAGGGCGTCTCCTGCAGCGGCTAGTGGCGTGAGGGCGCTGGGATTCCCGCTGCCTCACGCGCTCCGCCTCCTATTTTGCCAGCATCACTGCTTCGTAAAAGGAGGTGACGGCCTGCCAGGCACTCTCGCTTCGGACCATAGCCTGGACCAGGGTCGGACGCGAGAGATCGCCGCCGATCGCCACTACGAGAACACGGCGGTGCTCTACTCAAGCCGGGCAGACCTCCACCGTATGGTCCATCGTGTCCTCAGGGCGATCCACACAATGGTGACACCTTGGCGTTTCCTCTCGCTTAATACGGAACAGGAACCTCCCGAAATAACCGTGTTCAGTGAGGACCTGCGTCAGGCGGACGGGCGCCGTGGCGCCTCTTTAGCCACTCCTCAAGAGGAGATTTACCGCCGCTACTGTGGCGTGCCCAACCGTAGCGAAACCTTAATCCTGAATCTAATATAGTCTGTATCTTGCTTTTTCTTATCATTTATAATTAAAGGCTGGTCTGCGAAATGCCTGATTTTTTTTTTGATGGCTATGTGTTATTCATGTTTCTAGAATAATTTATGTAGTACTAAAGCTTAGCGAAAACTTAGTATAAATACTAGTGCAATTGCGAATTTATTATTATATTTATGCATGCTTCTTTGTAGAAATATAGCAATCATTATTTCGGTGATTTTTCTGAGCATTATGCATATCATAAAGATTTAGTACTGTAGGTACTAGCTGTGTGTCCCGCGGTTTCAACCGCGTAGGTTTTTTTATATGCTCTGCTCCTATTGGTCGTTCGGTATCGGTGGTGATGTTATATAGCCTAAAACCTTCCTGGATTAATAGGTTAAACAATGCAAAAAGAATTTTTCATATCAGACCAGTAGCTCCTGAGATTAGCGTATTCAAACAAACAAACTCTTCAGCTTTATATATTACATAGTATAGATTAAATTTAAGTGTTTATTTACCTACTGTAGTAAAAAAATGACCACTAAATAAAAAAAATACTAGACGAAACTGGCGAAGTAAATAAACTAATGACAGAGGGAAACACATCACTTATGTGAAGTCAAATATTTAAATATAATGATACTAAGTACTTCGGTATTCAGAACTTGCTCGACATTTTATTACATTCCCACCAAGGGCCCAAACATGTTTTCACACCTAAAGCTTCTCTCCTCCAGTCTTATAATACGCTATTACTTATGTAAAGTATTATCTATCTACATAATATACGTTCGTGAAGCCTACTATGAGAACTATTCATTCACTAAACTTTAATAGCTCCCTTAAAATAAACAGTAGGTAGGCACTGTTTTGAATACTGCCGATCATCAAGTTACCCGAAACTGTCAAATATTCCCAATATTTATTAAATATAATAATTATCGATGAAGTTGAAAATCTAATCAAGACATTTGACAGATTGTAGTAACTTTTTGTGCTGTCTGTACATGTAAAAGTCTGACTACTTTTTGAAACTTTCTAGAAATAAATGAAATTTCGTTATTATTTGCAAAAGTCTCCATCTATTCACTATTGGTAAAACGAAATGTGCTAAATAAGTTAAGCTCTCGGTGGTAGGCCATAACATCGGCTGCCGGCGGAAGTTACCACCAACCAGACAAATTCTTGCCGCCAAGCGATTCGTCGTGTTCCGGCATGATGTCTGGTGAAGCCGTACGGAGGACGGGTCTGAGCAGTTGTGTTGCGATGTGTGGCGGGTACGATGCGCCAAATGTTGTTGTCTCGGGAATTTGGTCGTGGGGAGTCTCCAGATCAATCTCCCTCTAGCGCAGGATCGTTTGGTCGTGTTGGTTTTGGGTTTAACATTGCATCACCTCGCTAACTGCCGTCATCCTTCCTATTCCTAAGTTTTTTAAGTGAATAGGCTTAATAAACTAGTGCGCTTTACACTCAACGATTGCATCACTGCTTACCATCAGGCGGGATTGCAGTCAAGCACTAGTTTATAATTATTTAAAAAAATAGTTTTATATTAGGTACAATCTTCTACAAAAAAATCCTAATATGCGTTTTACATGTGGAAATATACATAGGGATAGTCCATAATTCCTACATTGCTTTTGACTTTTAAAAAGCAGTCTTGCGCCTGCCTGCAAACAACCATACTGAAATCAAAGGCTTAGGTACTGCTTATTGCTAAAGAGCAAGACTAATGCGATCTTCAACGTTAGTTGTGCTCTATTCTGTACACTTGAAACTGGATTTCCTGATCACTCAGCCATTGTTTGCCTTGTTTATGCTTGTCCGAATCCCGCTGGACCGCCCCCCTTTCTGAGGTAAAATCTTATCTATATTCTATTCCGACTGAGGATACTATACAAGGTCTTATATACTTGTAGCGTTTCTAAATAGCATTTCAAAGACATACACGTTTTGAAAAAAAAGACATGAGTTATATGTCTTTTTTTTCAAAACATCAGCCTTCTAGGTATTATTTAATATCCCACGGATGCATTGTGGTTATCGCTCTCAGATAACATACAAACAGAACCGTCAGTCGAAGTACGACCATAGCCTCGACCATGTGTTTTTAGACGGTGATGTCAGAGGTTACATGTATACGTATTCACTCAATGTTTTTTTTTTTAAATTAATTCTAATGTATAATATAAAATTCTATAGCCTATCAAAAATAATAAATTATTTGCCATTTACTATATTTGAGAGTCTACAAGTTTTTATCATATTTACTAAAGCACGTGAGACAAAAATACTTTGCGAAAAAGTCGCCATTTTCTAATTTCATTCAGCTCTTCTGGGGTCAGTCTAACTGCTGTTTTTGGCTAAACTTCGATATTTCCCGTGAAGCGACCGCCGTTTGACCTCCACAAGCCGAAGGCGATATCGAAACATTGCAGTTAGACCAATTGTTGGACTTTTGAGGGCTCCAACAACCCGTAACGACTGCCATCAAATGTTCGTATGACAACCGGGATCAACGGCTTAACGTGCTTTCCAAGGCACGACCAGACCAGTGCAAATTTTCTTCTTTATGCATACAAATATTAACACTGCGCGGGGATCGAACCCGCGCCTCCTTGCGCATCGGCCGCGTTCGCTACCGTTACGCCACGGAGGCTGTCAGTGAACAGTAACTGGTCTAAATGAAACTAGCTTACCGCACACGGCCTCGCCCGCGTGGAGTTCGGTTATATCGCGCTTTTAAGATTTCCCTCGGGAATGTCAATTTTTTCGGGATAAAAACCGGTACCCTATTATTTAATCCGGACTTCTAACTTTATTTCTGCAAAATTTCAAAGCAATCGGTTCAGTAGTTACGGCGTGAAAGCGGAACAAACAAACAAACAAACTCACTTTCTGATTTATAATATTAGTACCTAAGGATACTTGAGGGTTTGACAAGTTTTATCATAACTTTCATGGAAATGGTTGTTGACGGGGCCTTCCCGCATGGTGAGGGCCGAGAAAGATTAACAAATCAAATATCTTGACTTGGCTCACGAGGCTGTCAACATGTAGCGTGTGGATTCAGCAATCATTGTGCCGATGGTTATGACTGCTGCCTTAAATTCGTTCAGCCGTTTTAGCGTAAACTTTAATTTTATTTAGTAAGTCACCGACATAGCTCTGCGAGTCGCTAAACTCAAGTGGCAGTGGGCAGGGCACATTGCTCGTAGAACCGATGGCCGATGGGGCAGTAAGGTTCTGGAGTGGCGGCCACGTACTGGAAGACGCAGCGTAGGGAGGCCCCCAACAAGGTGGACCGATGACCTGGTGAAGGTCGCGGGAAGCCGATGGATGCGGGCAGCACAAGACCGGTCAGCGTGGAAAGCCTTGGGGGAGGCCTTTGTCCAGCAGTGGACATCTATAGGCTGAAGAAGAAGAAGAAGAAATTCAATAAAACTTATGGTCGCGTCGTTTGAAAATCTGCCATGTAACCATGATTTTACGTTTATTGAGTGTTGATAAGCATTAAGTTTCACATATTAGGCATACATAATGTATCTACATAAAAACTGACCAGTCATATCCTCCTCCAAACTTCAAGGGCGCCGATTTTCGTGTTCACGAACTAAACCAAATTTATGTTTAGTTTAGTTCTTTATATTTGACTAACTGCGCGCCGCGGTTTCACCCGCGTAAGTTTCTATATTTTTTATATGCTTCGCTCCTATTGATCACAGCGTAAGGTTATATAGCCTTAAGCCTTCCTGGATTAATGGGCTATCGAACGCAAAAAGAATTTTTCAAATAGGTCCAGCAGTTCCTGAGATTAGCGCGTTCAAACAAACAAACTCTTCAGCTTTATGTATTAGTATAGGTTAAAAAAAAGACAGAAGGCAAGTATTAGAGTAGTCCGCGCGTAAATAGAAGCTTTTTTAGACGCTTCTTTTTAATCACATCAAACTGTCTATTTGACTTCATCATCATCTCAGCGTTTATCCCAGTCGCATCCGAAGCTTTTTTGGCTTTGGAATCTGAGGTCCGCTTTTACCAGTCTAACTGCTGATATGGCTAAACTTCGACATTTTCCGTGAAGCGACTGCCGTCTGACCTCCACAACCCGAAGGCAACATCGAAGCATTGCAGCCGACCAATTGTTGGACTTTTTTGAGGGCTCCAACAACCATTTAACGACTGCCACTAGATGTACGTATGGCAACCGGGACCAACGGCTTAACGTACTTTCCGAGGCACGACCAGACCAGTGCAAATATTCATATTCATGCATACAAATATTTGCACTGTGCGGGGATCGAACCCGCGCCACCTTGCGCAGCGGCCGCGTCCGCTACCGCTACACCACGAAGGCTAATCAAACTGTCTATTTGACTTGTCTTAATAAAATAGAAAGCATACGACACAGTGAACTGAAATTCAGTTTAGTTTTCCATTTTCTTCAATATACAACGTGTAACATAAAGGGTATATACATAACAAAGGCATGGCATCTTTACATGATATCAAACGATATTGGAAGGGTTTTTTAATTCTATCTCTTTATGTTAGGAAGTTATGAGGAAAAACACCGTCTGTGATAGGCTACTATCATACTAGTCGCACAGAGATATTGAAGACATTTATCGGATTTTGGCAAGTAACGTGACGGGTAACGAGTAGTTATTAACATATGTAGTGTGCTGCCACGTTTGTTATGATTTTATTTTAAGAAACACACGAAACCGAAAGTTTGGTACCAATTTTTTGAGTATTTTATTTTGAGTTGAAACCCTTCCGATATTGTTTGATATTATCTAAAGATGCCATGCCCTTGGTATGTATATACCCTTTTTGTTACACGTTGTATAACGCGAGTCGAAGGAAGATTAGGAGGAAGAGAAGGATTGAGCGTAATCACTACGCTAGCTCAATGCGGGTTGGCGATTTCAGACTTAAAGTCCAGGGTTCCTCAAGATGTTTTCGTTCACCTTTTAATCAGTCATTGGTGTCCAAGATATACTTAGAAAGGACATATTACTTAGAAAAGTTACATTGGTACTTGCCTGACCTGGAGACGGACCCGCACACTCACACCTGAGAGGCTGATGTTTTAACCACTAGGCCACCACGACTTCGTAATTTCTTCGTAATTTTTCGTAACTTCTTTAATAAGATAGCTATATATTTGACTAGCTTTCCGCCCGCGGCTTCGCCCGCGTGGAGTTCGGTTATATCGCGCTTTTTAGATTTCCCTCGGGAACATCATTTTTTTCCGAGATAAAAGGTAGCCTATGTTCTTTCTCAGGGTCTAAAGATTGTCCGTGCCAAATTTCATCAAAATCGGTTGAGAGGTTTAATCGGGAAAGCGTAACAGACAGACAGACAGACAGACAGACAGACAGACAGAGTTACTTTCACATTTATAATATTAAGTATGGATTAACAAAATGTTATGGATTTACCCATTAGAGATACGGTCAAGGTTGAGCAGTTTGTTGGTAATGTTTTGTTTATCTATACTACCTAATTTACCTTGTATTTCGACAGTACAAGTTGAACCACTTATGTGTCTGCACACAGTACTGCAGGCCACACCCGCGTCCAAATTGAGTAACACACTATTACTCTCGATTTGAATAATTTTAAAGCATACTTATTGCTAATTCATTACATCACATGCTCGAAAAATGTCAACACAAACCCTTCGCTACTGACAACATGTTACACAATTACCCGCTTTTGTACCAAAACCGGTATAAATTGGCCTGTAATTCCATTAAAACTCCGTACTACACTAGATCAGCTAAGTCCACAGCGTTACGTGGATCCCTACGTCACGCCCTGAGCCGTACTTGATAGTACATAGATGGCCATTACTACAGAAGCATATTGGCTGGTCATGGTTAGAAAGTAAAGCATTATTTCGGCACTGCATCAGAATTATGTAAGCTTCTTTTTTGTATTGGTAAAAATAATTGTTCAAATGAAACAGGTTATGTTGTCACCTTGCGTTAAAAGTTGCTTTTTAGCTTCACTAGTAAGTAACCAATAAAAAATTTAATAAAATCATAGGAGTCAATTTTAACCTACTTCCAATTGTAGTTTCTAAATGAAACTTTGTATTTGTAATACGGATGACAAAACTATAATTTGGTGTCTTAGAGCTGCTCAGGCTCAGGTAGAAGGCTCTATCATCACACAGAGCGTCCTGGTCCTATCATCAGATTCTACTACTCCTCAATGCTAAACTCGTAGAGTTCCTATCCACCATATTGGGTTCATGTGAGCTTTTGAATCTGTGGCGTGAATAATAGTAGTATAATATAATAGATTGTTTATGAGTGTTTATTTAAAGTACATATTATAATTTCTTATTTATTCTTCATTTAATTTGTAAAATCCTTGACGTATACAGTTTGTTTAATGTGTTATGTGGCCTAGGGGTTAAAACACCAGCCTCTCAAGTATGAGTGTGCGGGTTCGATTCCAGGTCAGGCAAGTACCAATGTAACTTTTCTAAAGTTATATGTACTTTCTAAGTATATCTTAGACACCAATGACTGAAGGTGAAGGAAAACATCTTGAGGAAACCTGGACTTTATAAGTCTGAAATCGCCAACCCGCATTGAGCAAGCGTGGTGATTACGCTCAATCCTTCTCTGTATGAGAGGAGACCTGTGCCCAGCAGTGGGACTATAAAAGGTTGATGACGAATGTGTTGTGTAGGAGAGTACCGAACAAAAAGACTTTATGTCCTAAAAATAAAAAAAAAACATGCCATTCGGTATATTTCGGGTTAGACGACGCGATTTGATGTCGCGTCCAATTCTAATTCCTTTTTTGTGTCAAGGCTTTGGATGTGAATATGCTTTAATATCATATGCTGATATAGTTGCCCTGTTCAGCGAAATTTAAATAGCATTTGCAATGTTTATAAAAAAATATTTGTTTGTTTCTATAATGTGCTTTACCCAAATATTTATGCAAAGATCGTCAATCACCGGTTGCCTAAGGGAGGTCATCAAGGTACGGCGTGAGGTAAGGTGTGACGATCTGGAACGTTTGCAGGGCCATCATAACCAGAGATAGCACAAGACAGGGAGGTTTGGAGGAAAAAATGGAGGCCTTTGCCCAGCAGTGGGACACTGAATAGGCTACAAAAAATATTTATGAATGAAGGGGTACATATACACGACTCTATTAGACCATTGGGTTGTATCCTAAAAAATAATTGAATGTCCATAAGATAGATTTATAAAAAATATTGAACACGTATTTTTTTATTTTTTCTTTCATTCAAATACTTAGGAAGAATGATTTTGAAATTCATATCATCTTCGCAATTTGACAGTCTCCGTGGCGTAACGGTAGCGAATGCGGCCGTTGCGCAAGGAGGCGCGGGTTCGATCCCCGCACAGTGCAAATATTTCTATGCATGAATATGAATGTTTGCACTGGTCTGGTCGTGCCTCGCAAAGCACGTTAAGCCGTTGGTCCCGGTTGCCATACGAACATCTAGTAGCAGTCGTTACGGGTCGTTGGAGCCCTCAAAAGTCTAACAATTGGTTTAACTGCAATGCTTAGATATCGCCTTCGGGTTGTGAAAGTCAGACGGCAGTCGCTTCACGGAAAATATCGAATTTACCCAAATTCAGCAGTTAGATTAATAAACCGGACCCCAGACTCCAAAGCTGATAAAGCTTCGGATGCGACTGGGAATAACGCTGAGATGATAATAATACTTAGGAAGAATGATTTGTCGCATGACGTTACGCCGTGGTACAAAATATACCACGGCGTGACGTTTTAGTAATTTCGATAAAATAAAAAACACGGGTCTTAATTTTTTTTTATTATTGTCTATAAAACGAACTACCTATTTTATTTTGTTTTCAGTCCTTGGATACATCCCTATTTTATAACTTTCTTTCTAGAATGATACCCACAGTGGTACTACTGAATGAATTAATTAAATATAATGTAGTAGTAGCACGATAGTATCTCAATTAAATACTTAGGTCATTGTTTCCCTGTGTAATCAGCGCAATGTTTCCTGTCATTGAACCACATCGATCTAACGTTGTTCTCTTTTTTATAACAGTGACTAAGCTACTTGCTAGATCAAAATAAAAACTGCCAAGTTTTTTAACTGAACTTAATTTTATTTTAGACTAGCGGTCGAAAGCGACTTCGTTCGCGTGGAGTTAATAATTTGAACATATCATGCTCCGCTCCTATTAGTCACAGCGTGATGTTATCTAGCCTAAAGCCTTCATGGATTAGTGGGCTTTCCAACGTAAAAAGAATTTTTGAAATCGGATTAGTAGTTCCTGAGATTAGCGCGTTCAAACAAACAAACTCTTCAGCTTTATATAGGTATTAGTATAGATTTAGATCTATCTACCGGTAGATTCCTAGTTTGGCAGAGAAACAATAAATTTATCGTATACGTAGTAAGTATATATGATATAGAAAATATAATTATAGGTAAGGTCAACCGGGGCAATTGCGTCTAATCGAAATTATTTTAAATCTATTTGAAAACCTACCTCTCCTGCCATCTATACGTTATAGTTTTTTATTCAAAGTAAACAAAACAAGATGGCAGGAGAGGTAGGTTTTCAAATAGATTTAAAATTATTTCGATTAGACCCAATTGCCCCAAAGACGCAATCGCCCTGGTTGACTATATCCAAAATCTGCCCCCTAAACGGCGAACACATTTTTGTCAAATGATTGCGACTAGTTGGGATCAGTTGGAAATGTTGGGATCGTTCGGACCGCTCATTGGTCCGTTCGGTCC
>JADWQK010002209.1:0-83074 GCA_017933935.1 Sesamia nonagrioides | reverse complement strand
TACTATTATAATTATTTATACACTATTATCATAAATTAAATTTTAAGATTATTTTTAAGTAACTTTTTAATTTGATATTCTTTAAAAGCATATTTTTTTAATTTTTTAAACTATATTTATTTATAAATTTTTAGTTCGATATTCTTTTTTTAACTTATAACAGCCGACCGAGTCGATCGTTCAGGTTAAGCTTCTCTTGTGTTCTATAACAACCCTCTGCACCTTAAAAAGCACATGAAGAAGTTGGTATCGGGTCTTAATCTTGAATATTTGATAGCTGTTGTTCCGTAGCCCTAAAGTCTGACAACCAGTACTATCTATGAACCGTACAGGTGGTGTGGAGGTAGGCAGGGGGGTTTAACTTTAATTTTTTTGTTCCGGGAAGAAAAATCCTCATGGATATCCGCCGCCCTGGGGTGGGCGACGGGGTCTGTCAGATTCCTCCTGAATAATAACCACCCCGATGTCTCTTCTTTCACGTGCGCGCGGGGCCACGGGAGTCCATGATTCTGCTGCAGCCCCACACTCTCGTGCTGACTTGGCCTGTCCGGGCCTCGCCTCCTGCACGGGGTAGTGACGTGTTAAACTACCCCGTGCATCACCTTAGGGTCGCGTGCCGACACTCGCGCGCGTCTCCGCCTCGCGTTCATATAATAGGGGGCGGGGGCTTCCCTATGTCCCTCGCCCCTGAACCCATTCATGGGGGTCGGAAAAGGGCGTTGTCCGCCCTTCCCCTGCGCCCGGTGCGTCTGCTGCGGCCCGGAAAGGGAGTTAAGATGTCTCTCTCCCGTTCCACAGCTTCCTTCTGCGACATCACGTCCTCGCAGAAGGATACCACCGCGTCCCACGACTCTGCGCTACCGACCATCCTCCGCACTACTGCCGGTAGCGTCAGGTCGCATCCTACTTCATCTGTGAGGACACGGCGCTCCTTCTCCTAAGCTACACACTCGGCGAGAGTGTGCAGGGCGTAGAAGCCTTTGTCGCCATTCCGCCATCAGGACCTGAAGGCGCTTCTCTCTGTGCAGCTCGATCTGCCGCAGCACCGGACTGGGGCCAGTGCGCGCTGTTTCTCGTGCCATCGGTATAGTGACGCGAGTACTTTCGCCTCTAGGTCCCAGGGCGGGGATCCGGTTAGGACGCAAGCCGCCTCGTAGGAAATCGTGCGTTACCCGCGGATGACCCTGACGGCCATCGCCCTCTGCGATTTGCGTAAAATGGTGAGAGTTCCAGCCGTATGGACCCGTCCATTGCCCACACAGGGGCCTCATACAGGGCCATGGACCGCACGATTCCCACGTACAACCGCCTACAGGCGGCGCTCGGGCCCCCCATGTTGGGAAGCAACGCCCAATGACAGCGCGCTCGCTGCACTCATCAGCTATGGCGCCAGACGTCGAAAGTGGGCCCGAATTCGCATCGGCTTTCGAGCACCAGTCCCAGATACTTCAAGTTGGACTCGACAGCTGTTCGACCTATTAAAATTAAGACTAACAAAAAATATAATAATTAATAAGCACACCATCATTTTCATCAGTTCTACCATTCATATATAAGTATACATTCATATCACAAAGCTGATTATCTTCGAATCTAACATGAATGCGTAATAACGAGCATGGCCAATAATATCGAAATTGCCAATTTGCCGAGATTATCTCACACAAAAAGCCGACCATGCATGAAATATCAAGATTTCAGTACGCTTCGATGTCCATAATTAATATAATCCTTGACTGGGAGACTTAACGAGGTGAGTCTGGTGTATGAATCGGCCTAGATAGCAATAAACCTAGATTTAAAAAAATTAGGTCTCGATAAAATGACGAACAGATCGTTTTAATCTTTTGATTGTGTTGTTTTCTATAACTATATGTAATCACAAAGACTGTATAAAAAACACTGGGAAGTGGAATGAAGTGCGGATGTTTTGTGGAGGAGTGGATGGCTATCTTTTGTAATTATTAACTTCGAAAAGTGTTGATTCTTACTCTAATTGAATATATGTATATTGATTTGTTTTATCTCTTTCTGACTATTATATCTTTATATATATAATTCTGCTGTACGTGTGTATGTCATTGAACTCCTCCTAAACGGCTTGACCGATTTAAATGATTTTTTCTGTATGCGTTTGATTGGCGCCCTGGATGGTTTAGATTCACAAATCAATCCTGCAGATAGCGCTGATTGCTTGAAAAAGCGTGTGATCTCGAAAACGTTATTTCGACTTCTCGTGCAGTTTTGTGCTACCCTGGTACCTTGCACCTCTACAAACTAGGCACAATAAAAGTTCTTCCATGTAATTATTATGGTTTAATGATGAATGAGCTTCATTGTTTCGGCTTCCCCTACACTTTTGTGCTACCCTGGTACCTTGCACCTCCACAAAGTAGGCAAAATAAAACTCCACCATCCATGTAATTATCTATTAATATACAACATTATTTTTCAAGAACGGCTGAACCGATTTTGTTAAAAATTGGTAGCTGGGTGTTTGGTTGGTGGTTGGTTGGTGGTGGTATTGGTAGCTAAAAACTGGGAGAAGGACATAGGATACTTTTTATCCCGTCGTTCCCGTAGGAATGAATGAGCTTCATTGTTTTGACTTCTCCTATACTTTTGTGCTACCCTAATTATCCTAATTTAAAAAGTAAAAAATAAGATCATGTGATATTGCCTTTAAGGCGGAACAAAGTTCGCCGGGTCAGCTAGTATTTTACATATATTTATAGATAATTAAGTAAGTAAACCGTAATATCCTTTTTGAGAAATAAATTTATTTAGCCCGAACCTTTCATAAATATATATCTTTTATGGTTGATTCGTATGTTTGATCCCTTATTTAATTTTTTAATGTTTTCTTTAATTTATCAAAATTATGTATAACGACACTCCCCTTTATTCATAAACACTACTTAAAGTAAACAACTGATAAGTGCCTGTTTAATCATACATTTTTGACGCTAGGAAGTCAGTTTATTAATTGTTTATGATTAAACCCCACTGTGTCTTATTGTAGCCCCAGTTTAAAGGACCGGTTTTTCGTAGGCTAACTTGACTCCTATAATAACCTAGAGATTACAAACTACAGTCACTTGTTGACATTAATGGTACATGTGTTTATTTTCTTGAAACTAGAAACAAGTAATTCAGAGGGCCAATTCTCGTGACCTCGAGGTTCAAAATCTAGTCACAATCTCTTCTCGGCGACAAACAAATGTCAAGAATTTGTCAAAATGTAGGTAAATTAGAAGAGTTTTTTGAAAGATTGAGACAGATCAGAGTGTGAAAGTTTTTAAAATTAGTGGAAAATTACCCATTGAGCAAAGGAATCAATTACCCTTTTGATTAAACGTCAAGCTATGGCTTTTTCAGATTGCCTAAGGACTTTTGATGAACACTGTAACTATCTGTGCTAACAAAATTGAGGTAACTGTTTGTAATATCAAAATAACAGATTTTACTTAATGTGTAAGAAAATGTGCAAGTTACTTTTAAAAAAGTTTTAAGTTGGCAAGGTTTTAAGTTGGTTAAGTTCATGTTTTTTGTTGGCATGTCCTAGAGAAGATATGCGACATCTATCAACCCGCACTGGGTCAGCTTGGTGGGTGACAGCCCACCCCCTCTCATCGAGAGGAGGCCTATGTCCCAACAGTGAGAACATTTTAGGCTGATTATGATAAATTTTTGTTTTTCTGTTGTTACCATCTAAGGAAACTATGCTCTTGGTATGAATACAATTTCGTTACACGTTGTATAAGCATACTTGCTTTTTCTAGAATCTGACATTAACTATGTTTATATACATACCTATATCATGGTTTATCTTACTTTGCCTCTGAAGTGCCTCATTCATCTATAGTAGTGGCAAAAGCGGCTGTTTGGAGCTTAAGCTCTCAAGTCCATTTCCCCCGATAAATGATTGTTAGTTATTATTAGGATTAGCTATTTGTCAATATGTAAACATATTTCGTTTATCCATAATTCTTTATTAGGATTAACTATAAGAAAATCTAACTAGCAGTTTGGACTCCGTTGATACCCGTTAAATTCAATAGGTTAGACTTCCTACTTCGAAGATACCACTGAAATATTCGGGAAATTCTATCTTTGAATTGTTAGTAAATTACGAATTCTCGTGTTTGATCATGGGTATTTGCATCAAAAACTATTAAATTCTCTAACACTAGCATGCATATGAATATTAATCATCCTACACGACAAAGCTAGCATCCTCAATCCTAGTGCTGATGCTAACGCAAACTGAATGGTAACGAGATACGGGCGTCAAATAGAACACAAAAACAAGATGAACGACGTGGTTGAATGATGTGAACGTTCTATAATGTACAGCATGTATCAGAAAGGAATATAATTAAGTAATTATGAAGAGGCAACACAAAAACAAACAAATCCAGCTAGTAGATCCCTATAAGCTGGATTTATAAACTCCTTCTTGCTATTGATAGCCAAATTACGTATACAACGTTGTTTATGCCAAACCTGAATATAGTTTGTTCAGAATAAGCAACTGTATCGATTCCAATCATTTTTACACCATGTTGTATTATTTCCCTAATCCATTTAAAAATTATGAGCTTTGACCATATTTTTGTTGAGACAACCAAGTAGTATAGCCAGCTCATAACTTGTAGTTTTTCATGATATCTTTTTGAAATTTTGGACATAGATTCTTTACTTAAAAATACTGGACACGTTTTTGGTGTTTCGCATAAACAAAAAAAAAATTGTCTAGACCACGTTATTTTTTCTTTATACGAAACCTGAATATAGTTTGTTCAGAATAAGCAACTGATTTCTTTCCCAAATACATTATAAATTGCAGTATGGTTAACAAGCGCGCAAAAGCTAACGCCACGGGTCAACGCACCGCTAGCCCGCTCGAGTGCAGCGTTGACCATATTTTTGTTAGGATAGCCAAATAGGATAACAAGCTCATTACTTTGTGGTTTTTCATGATATATTTTTGAGATTTTGTACATAGATTCTTAACTTAAAAGTACTGGACACATGTTTCGGGTTTTGTATAAACAAAAAAAAAATGTTGTATAGGGTATGTTATACCGTGGCAAAAAAGCAATGGGATACTATGCAATGGGTCGCGGGACGAAATTTAACAGGGATGAAGTCACAGGCTAGTCTATGATAAATGGATAAGGCCTAAACATTTGTAGTGGTAATTTTAATTGTTTTCATTGAAATCCAATCTCGGTTTAAAGGTTTAAAGCTTCAGACGACTGTTTTTTTTTATAGAGTCCGTTTATATTCTAAGAAAAATAAAAAAGTTAAAATTGCAAGATATCAATGTACAGAAATGGTACAGTCTATAAAATTGGTTTTTTTCTCTATTAGACTAAGATTCTAATCGCGCAAAAGTCATCAGACGTCCCATACATTTAGCATGTCTTAAATAGACTAGTCGATATTTGACTTAAATTTGACCGAAACTGCTTAAGTCGAACTCTGAAATAGAATCATCAACAAGAAATGTTCAAAGCTTTTGGTTTTTTAACTTCAATTTTTTTTTCTATTGTCCTAATAAGGCCCACCACATTTGTTTACAATTTTTGTTTTGTCAATATTTGAATATTTTTTTTATTTTTAAGAGAAATAATTATTAGGAGATCGTGACGAATATATATATATATATATTTAAATAATTATAAACTAGTGCTTGACTGCAATCCCGCCTGATGGTAAGCAGTGATGCAATCGTTGATGGTAAAGCGCACGAGTTTCACTCACTATTCATTTAAAAAACTAAGGAATAGGAAGGATGACGGCAGTTGAGCTAGGTGATGCAATGTTTCCGTGTGCAGTTTCTGGCCTGCCATCGGACGCGTCCCCAGGGGGCGGATAGGGGAACGGCCCCCAGATATGGGGGTTACCGGTTTACCGGCGCGGACCAAAACCAGATGCGGGGACCGCTTCGGCGGTCACACGTGCGGCGGGTCGGCCACCACTCGAGGTGGCTGACGTGACCCGAACTCCGGGTCACCGTCGGGCAACCCGGTCTCCTCATTGAGAGGAGCTGGGGGCCCTGTTTGCCTCCGGGCAAACGAGTGGGGCTAAGAGGAAGGACACCTCGCTAAAAAACCCTTGGCTGCTGCGTCTTCTCGCACTAGAAGACGTACCCAGTGCGGCCCCTCCTTATGGGGGGACTATTGTGGGCCCGGAAATCGCCGGCGGGGGATTGGTAGATAGGCTCTGCCATTTCCCATGACCCCGCCACTCAGGCGATGTGGTTGTGCCGCTGTGGGTTTAGTGGGTATTCCCGGCTTCGGCTGGGCGAGTCCCACACACGCCCTTCGGAGTACGGTGCGTAAATGCATTACCAACACGTCAAAAAAAAAAAAGGTGATGCAATGTTAAACCCAAGACCAACACGACCAAACGATGCTGCGCTAGAGGGAGATTGATCTGGAGACTCTCCACGACCAAACTCCCGACACAACAACATTTGGCGCATCGTACCCGCCACACATCGCAACACAACTGCTCAGACCCGTCCTCCGTACGGCTTCACCAGACATCATGCCGGAACACGGCGAATCGCTTGGCGGCAAGACTTTGTCTGGTGGGTGGTAACTTCTGCCGGCAGCCGATGTTATGGCCTAATCAAAAATAAAGTATTAATAATTTGAGAATGTTTATTTATATTAATAACTTAAATATTTTTATGTATTTCAATATTGCAAAAAATGGAGCTTACAAGGCGCAGGTACTATAGAATATATAAAGAAAACCCTGTCCGATCCGTGAAGGTATTGTTAGGTATCGATAACGGATTCTACTAATGCCCACAAAGCCAGGCTAAACTTAAAAAAAAATCCCCCTAAAAAAATAAATATTACTTACTTCGCAAGAGGAGGTAACTTAATACATGTGCGGTAAGCAACCCCTTCCGCGGGCGGCGGGGGGGAGGGCACGCGGCACCTGTGACGTGGTCGCGTTGCTATTCGCTTATAATAATACCGGTGTTGTCACTTTTTTAAAAAAATACCAAATTTCGGGGAAATTGGAATTAATTCCCGGGAAAAAAGGATTATTTCGAAATTCATTAGTAATGTTACTATGATGATTATGTAAAATTTTATATTATATTGGGTCAAGTGTTTACCTAACCTTTATTATCCTTATGGGTCGGACAGGGTTTTCTTTACATATTGTATAGCCTCTGACTGTAAACTATTGTCGGCACAATGACTGCTGAGTTTGTCGAAAACCTCACGAACCAAGTCAAAATAATTAATATATTTATCTTTCTCAGACTATTACGACTATTAAATTATTATACGACCTTACTTTTTTCTTTAAACAAATACTGAATACGGTTTGTTCAGAATAAACAACTCAACTGACGTTAGATCATAGTACTAGGCGCGCGAGACAGCCAACCCATGCGCGGCTGGAGGAGCGGCCGGGCGTGCAGTGCGTTGACCATACTTTTGTTGGGACAACCAGGTAAGATAACACGCTCATAACTTTGTGGTTTTTTATGACATATTTTTATATATACAAAAAATAACGTTGTATAAATGTAATCCTTACAAATCAGCATTTTCCCTTTAATAATATCCACTTTAACCGGAACAATAATGAAGCTGCTTAACTTGGAAAACAAAATAATAGTAATTGCCTTTAGGATTACTTTTAGTTCTTTGATACATACTCATAACGACCTCGATTTCTCTAGCAACAAGAATCCTATAAATTACTTACAAATTCCATGAACAAATAATATATATAAATCTATTATACCACCATACAATAGAACACACAGCACAAACTATTCTCCGGCTGGTACTAAACCTTCATTTATTTTAACTGTGTTACCTGCATGAGTAAGATAGTGCGTATAATCCTATGATTTAGTGAGCATTCCGCTTCGTTAGTTGGCAAGCCGAGATCAATACATGTGTGAGCACTGTGACATCCCGTGGCTTTCTTTGTTTGGTAACGTTTTCGATAGTGGCTAGAGATTGGACGTTCTTTTTGTTTTATTTTTATTGATGGTTGAATAAGACAATTTAACTCTGTTTCATCTCGAGAAAGTTGGTGGCAAAGTGGTGATTTCAGGTATGATATGGCAAGTGTGTGTGTGTGTTGATTGCAATGAAAGTTCGTTTTGATTTAATTTGGGTTAATAATAAAATAACGATTTCAAACGTTATACATTTAATCTTTCATTTATATTACGTATATCATAATATAATACCGATGTTCACCAAAGGGTTAAATGTACTTATACTTATCAAATGTAGAAAACAATTACACCCAATTCCGTTCATTAAATAAAGGTAGTCAGTTAAAATAAAACGCTTGCAAATTATAAAGTAGAATAATTAAAAAAAAAAGTCAAAAGCTTAACAAGGTGCATTTTAATCCATTAACATTTTGAAGAAAACTTTACATAACAAAATGTACAAAAATTTAGTAAAAAATATACAACAAAATATTAAATATGGCTTTTCACAAAATGTAGTTACTTATATAAAGGATAGTTATTTTAAAACGAAGTCCGAAGCAAGAAGCAATTTTTGTCCTGAAATTATTTCTCATGTTTCAACAAGTATTTCCTAGCTCCTAGAACGTAATCTCTAATACAGGTTTCCCAGTTAATCGAATGCACGTCAAAGTTAAACATTTCTTTGTCCACATAAGACATAGTTTTTAAAAGATTTCTTACATTGTTATCAGAAAACCTCCATTCGTTGAGTAAAAAGAACTTCACTGCATCTACGACTTTCTTCAGCCGGTTCTGTATTTTAATTTGTCTGTAAAATTGAGAAGTTTGTATTAACTCGTTTGTTATCTGTAAATTAAGTCCTATTCACAGAATACATGTTTCTTGCCTGTGACATATAATACTATTGAAGCAACCGCTTGATTTAACTTGCATTGTTCTAACACTATTTAGTAAATGCAACTTTAAGGCTGCTTTACCACCTTAAAATTGCAGTTGCACATCGTGACGGGGTTCACGAAGACTGATGCCTGGGTCAGGGTTGCGGGTTGGTCATTTGATGATTTCTCATCAAAACAAAAAAAAAGCTGCTTTACCACTAGCGATGTGCTTGGGCACCTTGCTAACATATACATTGGTGTATTATATATATCACATAGTCACTCAAAGTAGACGCATTTGTCACTTTCTCTGTATCACACAGCTACTCCACAGAAGTGAATTTTCTCGTTCTGCTACACAGGTTTAGTGAAAATGATCACATTGTTTCGAAACTTGGTTTTCAAATCCTTGAAAATTTAGTCTTATTGTTCCTTCTACTAAAGGTATTCCACAGGCAATTGATAAGCAGTAAGTAAATCAGGCATATACATGTAGATATACCGATTTACACAGCGATTTTCACATACTACAGAAATTTTCAGAACGATTTATGATAGGGCATGCATTATATAGTATGTGAGGCATATTTAGATCTGCCAGGGTTGTTCTAAATAGATACCCTGGACCTTGGTGCACAGGCAAGTAAAGGAACACGGGTGGGTTTTTGTCAATCCCCCCCAGAGAGGGTTGAGGTCATTTGATGATTTCCCACCCGAAAAAAAGGCATATTTGAATTAGGTAAGTAGGTTGGCTTTTACCAAAAATAGCTTATTTCTCTAAGTTTCCATGTCTATCAATTATTCACAAAACTGTCCGACGCCTAGAAAATGAATCTAACGTCTATAACAAAGGTAAAATAAAGAGAGGAACTTACATTGCTTTCTTTCCAGTTAAAATACACCATGAATCAATCAAGAACGCAGGTATAATCTGAAGGGTGACGGTTATTAAATTGTATAAAAATATCCTGGGGGTGAATATTATAAAGGGCCATGGAAATTCATCTGAAAATAACGAAAACAAACAAACCTTCAGCGTAAAAAATAATCTAGCGACAGGTATGAATCCGGGAAAAGCTTTATCGAATACATATTTCTGCTATAAGGCACAAATTTACTATTTTTCTATATTATTTCTGGAAATTATATTCGTTTGTTTTAGGGTAAGATAAAATTTAACCTTTTCAGTAAAAGAAATGACATGATAAACACACCTTTAGGACTAGAAAAGGGACCAATTAATAAAAATATGTTTGTAACTTATTATAAATAAGTTAACTAGTAGTTTCTACTAATGGTTAGTAATCATCGGATACAAGAAGTGGGCTGTCGTTGTAAGACGACTAAAATTCCATAGTGTATTTGGACATTTATTATTATTATAAAAGTCTTCATCATCATCTCAGCGGTAATCCCAGTCGCATCCGAAGCTTTTTACAGCTTTGGTGTCTGGGGTCCGCTTTACCAGTCTAACTGCTCATTTGTCTAAACTTCGATATTTTCCGTGAAGCGACTGCCGTCTGACCTCCACATCCAGAAGGCGACATCGAAGCATTGCAGTTAGACCAATTATTGGACTTTTGAGGGCTCCAACAAACCGTAACGACTGCCATTAGGTGTTCGTATGGCAACAGGAACCAACGGCTTAACGTGCTTTCCGAGGCACGACCAGACCAGAGCAAATATTCATATTCATGCATACAAATATTTTCACTGCGCGGGCATCGAATCTGCGCCTATTTGCGCAGCAGCCGCGTTCGCTACCGCTACGCAACGGAGGCTGTCCATATAATTATTATAAAAACTCTTATATAAAAAAAGAGATGAAAACTCAACACTTTTGGTACTCTAGTCTATTAAAAAAGTCATGAGAAAATCTTAGCTCTGCGTTATAATGTCAGCTCAGTAACTTACTTAGTGAGTGCCTAAGCGTCACTCTTCTGGTGATAACACTCGCTCCATCACATGTAATGGGGTTCGTTCCTCCGGTACAGCAGTTGTATATTTTAATTTGATTTGACCTGTAAACAAATGTGTAATTGTAATTCAATAATAATAATTAAACAGAAGGGTTAGTCTGAACGTACTAATATCGGAAATTAATGATCGTATTTAAAAAAATATGTTTGCCTTTCACAGACCCTTTCTTGAGAAAGGCTATTAAATCTAATCTAAATCACACTATGATAATAAAAATTAGAACTTCAGCCTAGAGAGATCCACTGCTGGACAAAGGCCTACCCCAAGACTTTTCAAAATGAGCGTCTAGTGTCGCCTGCATCCACCATTTAAAAGACGAAATTATCATAGAAATCACGTGAAAAAGTTCCATACGAAAACCTCGAACCAAGCAGATTCTATGTCAATCCAAAGACCTATTGCAACAAAATGGCAATTTCATACTTTAATCCCTGATATCCATACTAATATTATAAATGCGAAAGTATCTCTGTCTGTCTGTCTGTCCGGATTTCATGCTAAAACTACTGGACCGATTGTACTGAAATTTGGTACGTAGATAGTCTAGAGCCTGAGAAAGAACATAGGCTATATAACATCCCGCTATGACCAATAGGAGCAGAGCAGTAACAAAAAATGTTACGAAAACGGGTGCGAGCGGGGGACATATCGCTTTTTTCTTTATTTTAACAGGCGCTTATTTTATATCAACTGAGTTCTTTATATTTTTTTTCGGAATGGACTACGGCTTCGAAATTTGGCATAAATATTGTTTAAGTATCATAAGCCGTATGTTTGCTATCGGGAACCACCGCGCGCTGTAAACTGAAGTTCAAATAATAGTTTATATCACAGTCAAACAACTACTACAGCTTTGGGGGGCTTAGTTTTATTTTATTTTATAACCATTTTATGAAATTACAATAAATTAAAAAAAAGAACAATTAACAATAAGGTCATAGTGAACAATGATAAACGTTATAATGTCTCTCACAAGTAAAACTATTGTAAAAGTGGACAATCGAAAACACGTGGCAATATCCTTAGTACAAAAATATCAAAGAGACTTAAATAAGGCAGTACCTACTCACCTCTGACATTTTGTAGCAGCAACTATAATAAGGTTTACTACAATATCAACTGGCACCAAATCTGTCACATTGCTGCCTCTACCCTTAGCCACTTTCAGGATTCCAGAAGACATCCCAACGAATAATCCTGTGGATCCGTTCCATGTGTCTATCCATCCAGGAAAAGGCTCTTTTAGGGCTGATATCACTAAAAATTGTGAAATACAAAAATTTAATCTATCAAGCTAATGCAGTATTGAACTGGCATCTTTAGAGTCAGCTTATTAGCCTCTTCAACCGATGGCCATAGCGCGCCATCGAAACAAAAAAAACGAGCCAATATAATGTTATCAAAGTCAAAGCTAAAAAAAATGCAAGGAGGCATTAATCTACATACAACTAATAAGAAGCCAACCCAGAAACATTTCCATAAATTTTATTACCAGTAAAGTTTAAAGTATGTTTTCAAGAAAACAGCAATGTTATACAGAAAACACAATAGGTCTAACTCAAATTACTACAATAGTCCAACTCATTAATTTCAATGTCTTTTTTTTTTACAAAACAACATTGTCCCACACTAGGAATTTATTTCGTATCGTGGATGCGTTTACAAACTTTTAAAAGTTACATACAGAATCATCTAGACTCAGAATAATTACTTGTACCTAGGTCATACAAATATTTCTTCTTATATCCATATTTTTCATTTAATTACCTATAGATGGTCTGACAATTGCTGCCGGTAAGTGTTTGCATTGTTTCATAACTTGTTCTTCCGCAAACGCCTTTGAAAAAGTGTAGGTATTAGGCTTATTTCCTGCAATTAATAATATTTTTTTATTTATTAGAAATGTTATTTTTTTACTCCTTCCGTCGCGTGTGCTGTTCATGAAGGCTCGATTTCGGTCAAAATGTTATAAGATTTTACCAGTAGAAATTTTTCAGTAGTGCATCAGTTTCTGTTTGTGCCCAGTGGATGGCAACGGGCCTCTTGTTGGTCCTACACGTAACTGATAAAACATGTGTGTAATAAACAAACAAATACAACCAATATTTCAAGAGCGTAAAGCTTGTTCCTATTTTATAAAACAAATAAATTAAAAAGCATTTATTATAGTTAATCCAATAGCACATAGAGAGCAACCAGAATACGTACACATACACATACATACAACACAACACATCTAACACAGCTAGCAACAGGCCTGCTACAGCAATGTCAGATATACGGCCAGCAGCTATAAATACAAAATTAGGAAAAAATCCACTTGGGCCGGATTTGGCGGAGACCCAGTTTGGCTTCGAAGGAGGGGCTCTACGGTGAACGCCATTAAGGGCGTGCGAGCCCTTACGGCTTATGCAGTGGTGCGAGGTGCAGACTTCGCGCCACTGCATAAGTCGTTTGTTGTTTTATTTTATTTATTTTATAAAATAAAAACACTTTGTCTTGGCGGTGTCTCTAGATATCGCCAACGCCTTCAACAGCCTACCCTGGAGTTGCATTAGGGAAGCATTTCGGTATCGCCGGTTCGGTAAATGTGAATTGTGCGGTATGAATAATGCAATAGGAAGCTCACCGCCCGGTAAAGACAACGCCCAGCACCCTAATTGCGTAACACATTATTAATATCAATTTGAATCATTTAGAAGCATATTGCTAATCTATTGCTCCACATGTTCGAAAAATCTGTCTGCTCAGCAACGTAAATAACGCAACGAATGTTTTTGAACTTTCAAAATGAAACTCATTGCTACTGATAGTTTGTTACGCAATAACCCTGCGGGCCGACGGCACATTATGTTTCAAAGAATATCAGCACATCGTAACGAAAACCGATGAAAAACGTCCACGAAGACAGATGCCTGGGGTCGATATCGATGACCGAAGGCCAGAGTTGCGGGTTGATCAAAAGAGAAAGCGTGAGCTTGGAGCACAGGCGAGTGGGTGGGTTTTAGTCAGTAAAAGTCTGACACGCCCTTCCAATCCGCCCAGAGCGGGAAACGACGACGAAATGACCTCATTTGATGATTTCACATTCACACAAAAAAAGCACTGTTTTCAGTACACTGGTGCACTTCATCCCTTTCCTCGCTTCGATGGTAATAATAACTCGTACATACTCGTATATATTTACAAAGCTTTTTAGTTTATATCCCCAAAATTCAGCAACGCAAACAAACGAACGCTGATATTTGCTAATGCTTTGAGGCAGCCGTTTACCCATTATTGATTGGCTGGGCTGAATAAATATCCGGCTTATCACCGATATTGGTATACCTGTCTATCTAGAATAGTACCAATTCTACAAAGAAGGACCTACCTATCTTTGTAGAATAAAAACGGAGAGAAAACGGGACCCTTTTACTTTGACTCCACTGTCTGTCACCGGCTGCAATTCACGAAGCACGACAGACTCAGAGAGATGTATCTCCTTTGGAAAATTTTCAACTGTCGGTCTATCGGTGACAAAGACAAATACTTACCCAAAAATTTGCTGACAATCACATCATTATGTGAGTACATTTCAGCAAAAAGTCTGGCGGTTTCTAAACCCATAGGCATTTGGTATATCACTTCATCTATGTCCCTTCGGTCTGAGTTGGAGAAAGCTGTCGACACATGCACAAAACCCTGTGGAAAATAATTAGGAACTTAATTATGTTATATGTGGCGTTAATCAACCGTAATACTGCGACTACGTGAGGTTAACACTGCGTGTAAGCAAAGGCCACGACAGCCCACGCAAAATTCAAAATCTCCACATGATAAACATTCCGTTTTCAGAAGCAAATCTCATAAGTATACAAGTGAAAATCTCTCACCTCTAATTTTTTCATCCGATGACATAATTTAATTACATTTTCCGTACCATTAATATTGATCCTCATGGCATCTTTAAGTGGCAGCGTGAATGCAACTGTGGCTGCTAAGTGAAATACTACTGATACCTAAAATGAAAGTTCAACCGTAAGGTAAAATCAGGGAAATAAAATGCTCACAAAATTTACAAAGTCGCGTCCAGTTACTCTAATCAAGACTTTTATTATTTAAAAGTTGTTTAAGATGGTAAATGTTTAGTTAACAATTAATTTTTCAGACTGTACAAATACAATTTGCAATGAGAATGCGCCTAGCCTTTTTTACCCAATCACGGACCAACCGCGGCAAGCGTTGCTTAACCTGATAAATCGTCCCGTGCTGCTGCATGGGTAACCCGGTACTTAAAACTGAGTAGATATAGGTACTGTCAAAAGTCTTACTCAGAAATAGTTCACGCAATTATATTATGATTTTGTAGCCCTGTCGGTACTATCATGACCAAAAGTCGAGTTACAATCTCAAAAAACGGTGACCAAGCAATACTAGTTGTAGTTACACCTTCTTCTAAAATAAAGTTCGATACAGACGCATACACTTTGACAACTTGCTGCCCGCTTATGATTATTAGGTACTACCATGGGGTCCCATCACGTACAACAGACTCTCAGTTCTTATCAAAAGATAATAGATAGCAGTATAGGTTGCGGTGAAAAACTTAGCAACCATTGTAAACCTCTTACGTGCAATTTATAGCCTTTTTAATATTTTTAACAATTTGAATTTACTTATTTAATGCTACTCCGTATATTTACACGTATAAATAACGTAATTAAACAAAACGGTAAAATGGGCTCAGAAGTGACAATGTTTTTTATTTTACACTCGGGACAATAGATGCCAGTGTACTCAATTAATCCTGTCATAACATATTTTTTTTAGGTTAAGATAAGATGTCTGCTAACTATTATATTGCTGTTATCTTCATTTAAAATGCGTATTTCTCGATGCACGACTCATGGATGGACATAGATGAAGGTAGTAGCCGGCCGGTCAAGCGCGCCCTGGTGGCCCTCTAGTGATCTCTTTAAGAAACTTTTTTTTGCTCGACGGTCTGCCAGAATTGAGCTGGACTCATTTTGTTGTTCACCATTGGGTATCTGTATGTAGTATTCTGTAATCTGTGGTATTACTTACTAATTTAAGGTAGAAGGGGACTTCTACATGTGATAATAAATATCATGTACAAACCGATAATAATTATTTTACCAGATGAGATTCAATCACAGTCTAAATCGCATTGACCTTTATTGTCATTGCAATAAGACTACTTTGTATTTGATGCTATTGATAAGTATATCAAGTTCACGGATTCAAGTCATATCGTTAAAATAAGGTTTATTTTGGCTTGCTACCGTTAAAGGTAAAATAACTGTGAAAGGACTTAATCCAGATCTGATGAGCGCTTCTAAAAATCAAGCAAGGTTACGATATCTTTATATTTTTATTGACTGAACGTCTTATGTATTTTCCCCATTCAACGATCAGGGTTACCACAAAAACTTAAACACTTATTCCACGTGTGTCTAGTGTCAGTGTTACACGAAAGTCCATGGTGTTTAGCCTAATTAACTGCTAAATACTATTTTGTGGTGGGAAGGTCACTGTTTTTTACCGACTTCAATAAGGAGGAGGTTAGACAATTCGACCGTATATATGCTTTTTTATGTTTGTTCACCGATAAATTCGTCGTTTATGAACCGATTTTGATGATTATTTTTTGTTGGAAAGGAGATATTTTAAAAGTGGACAATTTCAAGGGTATCATGGTTTGATCGCGGAAGACCAAATTAATCATAGGGAAATTTCAAAAATCGTAGAGTTGACTAGTGCATTTGTTTTTTCATTAGGGACAGTCGAGGGAACTCCGGAACTGTTCATAGCAGCTACCTTGTATTTGTGCTTAATTAATTGGTATTGATATGAACTTTACACCTAAATGGGTTATGACTGTCATTAGGGGTCTGATGATGAAAACAAAGGACAGTTCAGGGAACTACTCAGCGGTTTATTGCAATTACATTGTGCTTGAACATCATTTGTTTATATTGATGAAAATTTGTACCCATTTAGGTTATAATGAACATCTACAGCATGTCTGATGGTGAAGCCGAGAGACAACTCCACAAGGGTTCACAATGGCCACGTTGTGCTTGGACTTAATTTATTCACATTGATGGGAACTTTGCACTCATATAGGTTACTAGCTTTCCGCCCGCGGCTTCGCCCGCGTGGAGTTCGGTTATATCGCGCTTTTTAGATTTCCCTCGGGAATATCAAATTTTTCCGAGATAAAAGGTAGCCTATGTTCTTTCTCAGGGTCTAAAGAATGTCTGTGCCAAATTTCATCAAAATCGGTTAAGAGGTTTAAGCGGGAAAGCGTAACAGACAGACAGACAGACAGATAGACAGACAGACAGACCGACTGACAGACAGACAGACAGACAGACAGAGTTACTTTCTCATTTATAATATTAGTATGGATAATAAAGGTCTGAAGTAGATCCGATGATGAAGACCATAGACAGAAAAGGGAATTCCTCAACAATTTAGAGCATTGAAGCTTAACAAAGCAAAAACCACTACCTACTCGTCAAGCGGATGAGGCGATCAATGAAAATCAAGAGCCTGAATTTAAGTTGCGTAGTCGCGTCATCTCTATCAATCCTCATACATTCAGTTTGGTCTCATAGGAATTTTGTACTTTGGCCGCCGACTTCCGAAATTAGTTCTTTTAATTTTTTTTATTTTACATGTTGCGAGATTTATTTTTTATACAAATTTTTATATTAAACAAAAAACACAAATATGACAAAATATGAGACACAGTGTTGACCTATACCCAGCCTATGCACGTTTGAACTGTAGGAGAAAACCTTTACAATACCTATACATATCAAAACAAGTTATTTTCATGGAATCAAACATTGAAACAGAGAAATTGAAACTAAGTACCTAAACACCTTAGGTTATTTACGTACCTCGTCCTCCAATACTTTTAAAACATCATCCGGCAATCCAAAACACTCTCGGGTAATATCCCCACTGATGACCGTAATTTTTTTCAACTCTTCTCTTCGGTTTCTTTTTAATCGGTCAAAAACCTGAAAACATGAATTTGGCAATTTATATCGCCATTTAGAAGCCTCTCAACACTTATTTTGCTGAAAAAAATATCGTGATCATTTTTTTTAAAACATGAGTTATTGCCTAAGAAATAAACATAATATCAATATTTAGCCCTACGTTTACTTCTCCAGAACAGAAAAGGCGCTGGTACACTTGCGTCTGGCTACAGAGACCATCACGCGACACCGCCCGCTAAGTATGCTCTTGTACACAATATGCATACATAACGGACAGTCCCTTGTAGAGTAGAGAGTATGGAGGATTATGAAACCATCGTGTATGTGATTTCTGAGTGCATAGTCGGTACCACTCACATTGGGTCTGTTTTATCAACAGACCAACAGGGTAATTGCGCAATACACATGGAATATTCCTTCGGAAAACATGCGAACCTTTCATAATCAACTTTCAACTCTTTGAAGCATATTTAAAAATTCATTTTCTGAAGTATCTAATACGTCAGAAAATGAATTTTCAAATATGCTTCCTTTATGTTCACTTTCGCTTTAATGAAATATAAAAAAATCATAAAATATTTAATTAATTTTACTAAGAATGTGGGGCATTTTATTAAAAACACGCTTCATGCTTTAGAAATTCAATTTTAAGTCAATTGTTTTCTAAAAACGTGGAAATTACTTGAATGTGGAGAGTAATAAAAGTGTCTTAAATAGGCGTCTTTATATTTTAATGTGTACACTGAAACTTCTAACGAAAATTTAATATTTAATAGTTATGTAACAAAATAATAAAATGCTCGTTTCAAAACCTATACTTACTGGTGAAGTAGTGATACGCTCCAGTCGTTCGTTCGCCTGTTTGCCATGCTTATCACGTACCAGGACATAAATTTTGTCAATCCCATTGCAGCTGTACAGCAACTTTTCTATTAAAGTCTGGAATTATTAAACATGCTGTTTTGAATACTATTTAGAGGCAAACTACGTGCTGTTATGACCATATCCTCATAATATAAGAAAGAGCAGACAGATTGGTAGAAATTTAAAGACGTTGACTCACACTATAATCTAAATCTTTAATAACAGAAGATCTAAATATGAAGGGCGACTATAAAACTTTTAAAAATGTTGAATGATGTTTTCTTTTATTTATATCCCAAAGAAATTATATACCCTTAATAAAAATATAATAATAAATTGCTTTAAAAAATAACTAACTAAAGGTATCGAACCTATTGCAATAACTAGAGACTATTAAAAATACTGAAACTTAAAAGAAAAACCTATTAAACTACCTAACTACATATAACCTAAACCATGTCTATATCGCTCACTTGGTAATATATCGGCACATCTACATTTTAATATTTTACAGAAACAAAAATGAAAGCAATCAAAAATGTTTTTACAGTTTCATATATATACTAGCAATCAAACAACTGTGTTTGATTAAATACGAACACTGTATGAACACTGGTTCATCGGGTTCGATGTACTAGTATAGACGCTAATTATAATTACAATATAAAAAACATTGGAATCCGTTATAAACTCAGTTTCATATTTTTTCAGAAGTGCCAATATATTACTGTGTGAGCGATATACGAATACTATCTTAATACTACAAAAATATATAATAAAAAACAATAATAACAACAAAGAAACTACAATATTGTATTTGTAAAAAAAATACTGCCAAAAATTTTATACAACTTCAAACATACACTCTAAAATCCACTTAATTTCTATAGAAGTAAAGTTGATATTTCTTTAACTTACATAAAATCAATCCATACTATCCATACTAATATTATAAATGCGAAAGTAACTCTGTCTGTCTATCTGTCCGTCTGTCTGGCTGTCTGTCTGTCTGTCTGTTACGCTTTCCCGCTTAAACCTCTCAACCGATTTTGATGAAATTTGGCACAGAGAATCTTTAGACCCCGACAAAGAACATAGGCTACCTTTTATCCCGGAAAAATTTGATATTCCCGAGGGAAATCTAAAAAGCGCGATATAACCGAACTCCACGCGGGCGAAGCCGCGGGCGGAAAGCTAGTTAGAAATATTTGAAACTTTATCTTTATAAAACTTGAAAAAATAATAGAGAATAAACTAACGTTAAAATAAATGATAATACTTACATATTTATATAATCCTAAAATTAATGAATTACAATTGAAAGCCAATTCATGAAAACAAAAAGCTCTATAATTAGATAAGTCCTGTCAAAGCATGATTATAATCTGCCCTTAACTGTTCTCGATGCAAAGGTGCCCTTGCAACGCTAGCTTTATTGCTACCTTGGTTGGCGATGGCTAACCTCTGCACCAAGAACGAGCCGGGACCGTGACCGGTTTTGTCATGTAGATTATTCCCTATCTCTTGAATTATATGTACAACGGCGCGCTGATTATTAAGACTAATAGGAAAGATCATAACTCGATTTAATCAATATTGTGTTAGTCGACTCGATTCGAGTAAATTTAAAATATGAGCGGGTAACACCGAATAGAGTAGTAGGCGTGATTTGAAGGGGTGACGACTGGCATATCATTGACAGCTGCCGACGGAAAGCACGCGCTCTAACCTATTGGCTCTTATCTGTTTTAATCTGAGATTATTATTGTAATCCCTTAATATTAAAGTAATCTAAATGTCTGTACAGTTAAAATAATAAGAATCGAACATCACACTATAGTTACTGTTAAACGTTTTCTCGAAATACCGCCCACGATGGATGCTCATGCGGATGAGAAGACAATTCAATTATCCGGAACCTTTGGCCACGCCTTCCTGACGGTTTTCCCCTACATGTATATATAAAAAAACGATCTTACCTTTCCAACAAATCCCGTACCGCCAGTTATAAAAACAGATTTTCCCGTAAAAAAGGATGCTACGTTTGATATTTTGGCTTCACCCATTATGAATTAAATCCCGAATCACAAGGACCTGAGAACAAAAGATGAAAAAAATATGATGAATAAAAATAAAAAAAAAATCTAATTTAATATAGGTAATTTCTACCACTTCACGCGGACAACTGACAGAAGATCTAGTAGAAATCTAATAATATCACTTCCCATAAAAGAACAATTAGTTAAATAGCGATTGGACTGTTGATATAACAAACTCAGGGAACCTCCCTGTTCAATCCTACCTTTGAACAGTGATTCAGCATTTCGGCAGCGCACGCGCGACCTACTTCAAATATTGTTGAAATTGCAGATTTCACGTATGGAATACCAAGACGTTTGTGTATTTGTGTGTGTTGGGAAAAAGTAGTATATAAGCTGTAATATTGTAAAAATAAATCAGATTAGAATTTATTCTGGTCTCATTACCCCTCACTGTGGCCAAGACACCCTTAGCCATCTCTGATCAGTCCTGTGAGTCTGCTGGACTGGCAGTGAGTTTACCCTTCACCCTTACCTGGTAATCCTACCTACTATCCGTCTGTTACCTTAGGTCTCTTGGTGCAGACATCCCGCACTTATTTATATATTTATTTATTACGAACTATATGGTAGGTCAGGGCTGTAGGGCTTATAGGACTTAGGGTCGTAGGAACTGTAGGGCTTATAGGTCTTAGTTTAGGTTCTGTTAACTTGCCATATAGGCACAAGTACTGCCGCTAATAAGGGTGGTCGTACATTTTGGTCCTTCGAGCATTGAACATTGTACCACGCGGTCCTCTTACCCCCGTAGGGATTATAGGAGATAGGCTGACACTTCATAGAGCTAAGGGCTGGAATACTCAACATAACACCAGTTCCTTGGTATATTGAAGTACTTTGTACTTGGGTATTCTGTCAGAAAGCCTTTCGTTGCGTATCGGTCACTGGCTTCCCACAAGCGGGTCTCACCAGTTGACTGAGAAGTTACAAGATAACGAGGGCGCAGATACATCAAGTGCACGTTTTAACTAATAGACTAGGGTACTTAGGACTGTTTGGAGAAAAAGAAAGAAGCAAACTATGGAGATACCAGAAATCAACGAACTATTAAAGAGCCAAGAAACTGATTACTTCGAGATCAGAAGGATAGTAACAAACATAAAAAAGGACTCAGCTACAAGGAAGACACAAAAATACATCAATGACCGAAAACGGACATTAGATGAAATTTTCCAGCGAGTTCAAGGAAACCATTCACGACTACAGGAACAAGAGGTGTTATTAACTCATAAATACATAACTACTAACTACTTTAGTACTTTAAAGAAATACTACGACGAGGGAATCGATTACCTTCAAAAATGCGAAGAAAGATTGCAACACGTACAAAGTATTTACGAACAATTAAATAATAAACTAAAATCAAACTCGGAAAAATACAAACGATGTCAAATCAACGATCATATTATTCATGATTGCTCTAGTTTCAAAGCGTTGAACGTCAACGACCGATACAACGCTGATGTAGGAAAACGAATGTGCAAACGTTGCTTAAATCATGACGATCAAAAGTTATGCGTTAGTAAGGTGAATAAACAATGCGAAATATGCCAACGTAAGGGACACAACACACTGTTGCATCAATCTAGGACACAGGTAGAAAATAATACTAATGCGGCCACTAGCAACATTACTGCAAAAGGTCAAGTTAGGGAAAAACTCAAAAACATTTCAACAACAAGCTTATCAGTAACAAATTCTGATGGGAAAAATACTACCTTGTCAGCTACTGGCTTAGTAAGAACTACCTCTTACGATGGAATGCCACAGTTGTTAAGAGTGTTGTGTGACCAAGGGTCCGAAGCATCATCTCGCAAAGAAGATGAACGACAACTTAAACAATTTTGGGAATTAGAAGAAATTCCTCAAAAGAACAAACTTTCGCAGGATGACCAGATCTGTGAAAACTATTACAGAGAAACAACAATAAGAAGCTCAGACCGTACTTACACAGTACAACTCACTTTTAAGGACTCAAACTCAAACTTAAACGGCGACTCTCGTAAAACAGCCGCTGCACCCTTACAATTAGAACGACAGTTCTTAAATGATAACCTACCTAATATTACTACGAAACTACATGTAGTATTTGATGCAAGTAGCAAAAGTAGCACGAAAATGAGCCTTAATGACAATATGTTTAAAGGCCCACGATTACAACAAGACTTATCTACTATACTTTTACGATGTCGGATGCATAAGGAGGCCTTTGTTGCAGACATAATGAAAATGTACCGTTTTATAAAAATCTTTGATTTAGACTTTCCATATCAAAGGATATTATGGAGGGTATCACCTACAGATAGTGTTACTGAATACAAACTTACAACAATCACTTATGGTACAACGAGTGCCCCCTTTCTGACGGTACGTGCATTACAACAACTTGCTATGGATGAACAAGATAACTACGCGTCACACGGTGTAACAAAATGTACCCTCATAGACGTTACATTGATTCCAGAGAGGAAAACAGACGGATCATTAGAGTCATTAATGATTCAACAGACATTCGATTATAATAACGAGCATTATTTTGAATTAAGTAAAGATGAATTTAAAGACTGCCTGCGTAGCAATACAGAGTTCGTGTGCTTTCCTGTAGCTGTCAAGAACATGCAATTTAATGAAAATTGCATAGTTGATCAACTTTTAGAGCTGATAACCACAACCAGACTAAATGTACATCATAAACCTACAATGTTTCGACAGATATTGTATGAAAGCGACTGTACATGCCAAATACTTGGCTATTTACCTATTTCAACAAAACCGATTAGAGTATCGATTATTTGTGACGAACAAAGAAAGGAAATTATAATTCAAGACGTCAGCGTTCTACAGATAGTATCTCACTCGTATAGAACTAGCATCTGTACCTCAATAATAATTATAGTTTTAGCAAGCATCTTATATTATTTTACTCCAAAGTTAATAAACCGACTTCGAGATTGTCATGCAGCAAGGAGGGATACTGCACCGCCTGCACAGCAGACAACCAACGTCACCAACACAACACACCAACAACGTACGAGTACACGGCAGCAATACGGCATACCACGCAGCGTGCTCGCGCAGCCACAACAAGCGGGACAAGGCCAAGCCGGCCCCTACGAGACCGTCGAGCTGTACCAACTTCAGTCCTGTCCCTGAGAGTCGCCAGGATGTTCAATCCTACCTTTGAACAGTGATTCAGCATTTCGGCAGCGCACGCGCGACCTACTTCAAATATTGTTGAAATTGCAGATTTCACGTATGGAATACCAAGACGTTTGTGTATTTGTGTGTGTTGGGAAAAAGTAGTATATAAGCTGTAATATTGTAAAAATAAATCAGATTAGAATTTATTCTGGTCTCATTACCCCTCACTGTGGCCAAGACACCCTTAGCCATCTCTGATCAGTCCTGTGAGTCTGCTGGACTGGCAGTGAGTTTACCCCTCACACTTACCTGGAAATCCTACCTACTATCCGTCTGTTACCTTAGGTCTCTTGGTGCAGACATCCCGCACTTATTTATATATTTATTTATTACGAACTATATGGTAGGTCAGGGCTGTAGGGCTTATAGGACTTAGGGTCGTAGGGACTGTAGGGCTTATAGGTCTTAGTTTAGGTTCTGTTAACTTTCCATATAGGCGCATGTACTGCCGCTATTAAGGGTGGTCGTACACTCCCAATAACAATGGAAGTTTTCATTACCATCGTTAAGAAGGAATAGAATGGATGTTTTATTTTATTTTTAACCCACCCAACGTGATTTTTTAGCAATAGGTATCGTGATTTTAACTTTATAAAACGTGCGTTCCCTTCAACATTGTCTCAAACAGTAGGGCTGAAAAATCTTTTCGAAGCAATTTATACAGTACATCGTGTATTTGTAATTTATCATTGATATGATGTAACTCTATCCGTCGTACATTTTCACGCCTCAGACATTCTCTACATATATTACAAGATTTTTATGCACAGACACCTATAAACATACAGGCTACTTTTAAATGTATATGTTTTTCTTAAGATATCTACTAGCTGAATATTCAATAACACTATAGAAAAACAGAATGTACGTTTCTTTCCGAAATCGACATTTCATGTAATTTTTCCCAAAGAAACCCGTGCCATCCAAAAGCGGGCTGAGTTGACAACGTCGATGATTTCTTTGTTCACTAGCTAAATTTAAGGTCAATGCATCTTGTTCTCCTGGCACAGGTCTCCTCTCACACAGAGAAGGATTGAGCGTAATCACCACGTTTGCTTATTGCGGGTTGGCGATTTCAGACTTATAGTCCAGGTTTCCTCAAGATGATTTTCTTCACCGTATAATCAGTCATTGGTGTCCAAGTTACACTTAGAAAGTACATAGGTATTCCTTAGAAAAGTTACATTTGTTAGCATTTAAGGTATACTTGTATTGTAATTCATATTTATTGCGATAATTTATATTTAAATAGTATTCTTAATGTCTGTGTTCATGTCCGATCCTTTTGGTCAATACAATATTTGGTAGTGTATTGACTAAGAGGATTTGACTCAAGTTGACACGAACGTCCGTTTGCGGATGTTGGTGGGAAACGGTAGAATCAAAAGAGGGGTACGCGTGAACACGGGCATTCGGGCTTTGGCAGCTCAACGAAGAAGTTGGAAAAATTGTAAGAGCAAAGTGAATAAACGTGACTATCCTAAAGAACTTGTATTCTCATTTTTGACCTGTTAAAAGGTCAGAAGTGGGATTCCACCAGAAATCCGACGTTTTGGTGAAAACTTTACGCCCACTTAAAAAGGTAGGTAGTTGAATCTTTCTTTTAACACATTATTTCGCTATCGCAACGTTAATTATTCTGTAGTTCAACTGTGTAAGTAAACGGTTGGACGCCTGAATATGGATTGTAAGTACACCGCTGAGCAGGTATACCTTTAGAAACTGAATCTGTTGTTGTGTGTTTAAGTGGTAAGTCAGGGGTATTAATGTCAAGGCGACGGAATATTTTTTTTAATTTCGTTATTTGATTATAATGTCTAAATTACGAATCTTTTATTTTAATCGAAGTTTTTAAACTAAATATAGGATACATATTTTTTTTTTGCGGTACCCACATGTTGCAGTTTTGTTTCACAAAATTAATACCGCAAATACCGTTGTAAGGACTGACTATACGATTTATTCTTTTACCTACTTCGTTTTCTAGACAGCGTTTGCTTGTTCGTTTTTTTTTTTATATATTTTCAGCTAAGCAACAAAATGCCTAGCCATCAATTGCACAAACGTGTAAGAGGCTGTAATGAGTCCGGCAGTGAATCTGAGTCACCTACAGAGAGTCTACGTGGTCGCAGATCGCGCCGTAAGCATTCGACCCAGGAAGTCGCGGCAAGAAAAGAACACGAGGCGAGCCCGATCTCCTGAATTGGCTGAAGAGTCTGCAGAGTCACCACGCCCTGGGACCAGTAATCATCTAAGTGGTCCTGCTGCTACTGATCACGCTGCGTCACCATTACCAAGTAACCAATTCACTGTTTTAGACTCTAGTTTCGTGGATGTGTTTAGAGAACTAGTTAAATCTATTCCTTCGGACGGAAATTCTGAACGTTATCCTTATTAAAATGTTATACCTGAATTTGATCCAACCAAGCGATCAGAGTATTGATGTTTGGATTAGTAAAGTAAATGAGTATGCAAAAATGTATAATTTAACGGTACGACAAATAATTCACTATGCGTTACCGAAGTTAGTTGGGTTAGCGCAAAGGTAATTACCAAGGAATGCCTAGTTTGTTATTCACATGGTCATAGTGGTAATAACAATTGCAGTTTGCATTTCCATGTGACTATAATTATAATCGATTGCTGACGGAAATGCTCGCCCGCAAAGCACGTTTTCGGGATAACTTAGAAGAATATTACTACGGAAAGATGGTGCTATTAAAAAGAAAAGTTCAGTAAGTAAAAACGCCATTGATTGTTTATTTTTGGCATTGATAACAGATCGGTTAGGATGAGTGCAGAGGCTGTTCAATTTACTGAACGGGATAAATTGTTAGTTTACCTTCGTAATGTAAGGGGCACAAAAGAAATGATAAACCAACCGTGATTGCGCAGGCGAGCTCTTCCGACGACAAACTATCAAAATCGTTCAAAGATAACACAGCACCTTTATTACGTAACACAACTGTTACTATTAGTTGGAATTATTTTAAAGCATATTGCTAATCCAATGCTCCATATGTTCGAAAAATGTATTTGCTAAGCTACGTAAATAACGCAATGAGTGTTGAATTGTCTGAATGAAACCCATTGCTACTGATAGTGTGTTATACAATTGCCCTGCTGGTATGGATAATACGGGTAGGTATACAATAGTTAAATGTTACAATTGTGGCACTGAAGGTCACTCATACTTGAAATGTAGACACCCAATTAATAGATGCGAATCCTGTCCCAAAATAGGCCGCTAACTTACCGATTGTCCCAAAAAAACATGAAACCGATAGTAATAGGACGAAATATTTTAAAGGTGCATTAGTTAACGGTGAGACCATGAAATGCTTCATTGGTTTCGGTAGCCAAATATCTATGCTTAGAGAATCAGATGTTAAAATGATGAAAATAACTCTCTTACGATGATTTGCCGGTCTTAAGAGGCTTTGGAAATTCTTTAGTTCATTGTACAGGAAAATATGAAGTCGAAATTGAAATTGCTTTAATAAAATCACGAGTAGAAGTATTGATAGCTCCCGATCATTATTTGATACTATCATTATTGATCATTTACCAAGTAAAATCATGTAGAATTTTATGAAACGAGTTAATTATCAAAAATAAAGAAGTAAGAAGGCCCAAGGTGCATACAGCTTTTTGTTCATGAGACTTTCACTATATCAGGTCGCACCGAAGGGGCTATATGTTCGAAACCATAACCTCAAAAGATGTACGTCATAATGCCTTGTATTTTGCAGTTGGTTCATGGTAGAGCAACCCTTCTTTTGAACGGTTTGATGAAAGCTGCCTTAACTTTACTTAAAGGTACTCTATTGTCTAGAGCCCTCCCATTAGATCAAACCAATTGTCGCACCATAAATAAAATTTAACAGTGCGTTAATAGTGACTCTTCTATTAGTAGTATTAGCACTGAAATGCTCTGCTAGTGACCAAATTTCTCAAAATGATCTTGCCAAATTGACTTCTCTTTTAAATGAATTTAAAGACTGTTTTGCTTTTACCACGAGTGAGATAATCATCATCATCTCAGCGTGTATCCCAGTTGCACCCGCGGCTTTCGCGTTGGAGCCCGGGGTCCGCAAAGAGTGAGATAATATGTATAACTAATGTTGAGATGGATATAAGGTTGAACGATTTTACACCAATCGTTTACAGACAGTATCGTATGCCTTTCACGGAACGACAGATTGTTCAGATCATCTATATAATTTATCTGGTTAAATAACGAAGTTAATATGTCCGAGGACTCTATACACCTTAAAAGCCCTCATTAAACCGACGGGCATTACTAATTTTACAGGATGCCTTTCGGAGTTGTGAATGCGCCGTCAAATTTTTAGACAGCGGTCAACAATATATTTGGTAGTGCCCGATTTAAAGAGGCGTTTGCTTATATGGACACGATGTAATAATACCGTCCAAACCATAGAGGATGGCTTGCAAAATCTACATTAGAATTGTTTCGCATCGCTGGCTTTACGCTCAAGATCTTGTGTTTGAAGTATGTGCCGACGGCATCAGGCTAAAATAAATGCCCTCGAAGAATTTCCTCTTCCTACTGACCAACACAGAGTTAGATAGTTTTTAGGATTTTGTTTTCGTTGCTTTATAAAAAGGATTGTTATATAGACAGAGGCAGGAGATCGCTGGGTTGTACCTAAGGGGGTTTGATGGCAGATATTAAATACTCGCCGTGATACAATATATCACTACTCTTTTGATAAAACAAACGACAGAATTAAAAGTACATTCTGGTTTCCTGAAATGCGGCGGTTTATTAGTAAACTAGCTGTGACGCAGAGTTAGATAGTTTTTAGGATTTTGTTTTCGTTGCTTTATAAAAAGGATTGTTATATAGACAGAGGCAGGAGATCGCTGGGTTGTACCTAAGGGGGTTTGATGGCAGATATTAAATACTCGCCGTGATACAATATATCACTACTCTTTTGATAAAACAAACGACAGAATTAAAAGTACGTTCTGGTTTCCTGAAATGCGGCGGTTTACTAGTAAACTAGCTGTGACGCGCGGTTTCATCCGCATAGGTTTCGATATGTTTTTTGTTATGTGCTCCGCTCCTAGGGCTCGCAGCGTAATATTATATAGCCTAAAGCCTTCCTGGATCATTAGTTCCTGAGATTAGCGCGTTCAAAGAAACAAACAAACTTCTCAGCTTTATATATTAGTATAGATATATCGATTCTTTTCTGCAATGTGCTCACTCTAAAATATCAGCTAGTAAAGAGGCGAGTGAACTTCAAGAAAGTAAATCGTCATTTTCAGACCTTGCATATAGATTGCAGTCTTTAAATTCATTTGGGTCCATTCGTGCGAAGCAAAAAGAAAGAAATTCATATCTGCTTCTCATTGTTGATGCACACACGAAGTATACCATAATAGCCAGAGTCAAAATTTCAAAATCGGTGATTTAGTTCGGGTAGAACGGAAAATCTCATCGACGGGGAAAAGTAGAAAACTAATCCCTACGCTTCGTGGCCGCTATCGTATTGTAGAGGTATTCGATAATGACAGGTTTAAAATGGAAGATACCCCGGTGTCCCGTAAAGGTAGTAGAAACTTAACGGGAGTATTTCCTGTCTATTTAGACAATTGACTGTTTAATAGGAATAATGACAGTGATAGTGATTCAATTTCTGAAAATGATGATGATTGAAGATTCAGTCTTTGAATTGGGTGTGAACAGGTAAACGCAAACGTAGAATATAATTGTAACATTGTGCTAAGTATATAATTAGGCTACTTACTGGTACTTTATGTTACACCCAAATAAGACATGTATTTTGTTATAATAAGGTTAATTTTTGTTATTACTTATTTATTCCATTGTAAATTTCATAGAATGGTTAAAATATTAATATTGTGTCACCCATTGTAAGATCTTCATAATTGTGTTCTGTAAACTATGTATGTGGACATGGTGAAGTGTTCTTTTCTGTTGTAATAATAATCTTATTGTAAGGGTAAACTATAGACATGCAGGGGCTATAGAGTACCATATAGTGGTTTGGTGGTTTAGTGGTTATTGGTTAACCAATATGAAGTAGTGTGTTGTGGACATGAAGGGGCCACAGCATGCCAGATTTATAATAATAATAGATATATGAAGTAGTGTGTTGTGGACATGAATGGGCCACAGCATGCTAGATTTATAATAATAATAGATTTAAGAAGTGGTGTGTTGTGGACATGAAGGGGCCACAGCATGCTAGATGTATAATAATAATAGATATATGAAGTAGTGTGTTGTGGACATGAAGGGGCCACAACATGCCAGATTTATAATATTATTAGATATATGAAGTAGTGTGTTGAGGACATGAAGGGGCCACAGCATGCTAGATTTATAATAATAATAGATATATGAAGTAGTGTGTTGTGGACATGAAGGGGCCACAGCATGCTAGATGTATAATTATAATAGATATATGAAGTAGTGTGTTGTGGACATGAAGGGGCCACAGCATGCTGATGTATAATAATAATTGACATAATATGAAGTAGTGTGTTGTGGACATGAAGGGGCCACAGCATGCGTGAGTTGCGGTGGATATGTAGAGGCCACCGTAATTCCTTCAATGTCAGTCATGGTTGTGTAAGTTATGTCTGAATTGTTATAATAAATAATTTTACTTGCATCTATGTCATTGTCGTTTGTGTGCTGTGGACATGAAGGAGCCACAGCATGCGTGAGTTGCGGTGGATATGTAGAGGCCATCGTAATTCCTTCAATGTCTATAATGTGGGTATAGTATTTGCAACTGTCATTGTCGCCAGTATGCTGTGGACATGAAGGGGCCACAGCATGCGTGAGTTGCGGTGGATATGTAGAGGCCACCGTAATTCCTTCAATGTCAGTCATGGTTGTGTAAGTTATGTCTGAATGGTTATAATAAATAATTTTACTTACATCTATGTCATTGTCGTTTGTGTGCTGTGGACATGAAGGGGCCACAGCATGCGTGAGTTGCGGTGGATATGTAGAGGCCATCGTAATTCCTTCAATGTCTATAATGTGGGTATAGTATTTGCAACTGTCATTGTCGCCAGTGTGCTGTGGACATGAAGGTGCCACAGCATGCGTGAGTTGCGGTGGATATGTAGAGGCCACCGTAATTCCTTCAATGTCAGTCATGGTTGTGTAAGTTATGTCTGAATTGTTATAATAAATAATTTTACTTGCATCTATGTCATTGTCGTTTGTGTGCTATGGACATGAAGGGGCCACAGCATGCGTGAGTTGCGGTGGATATGTAGAGGCCATCGTAATTCCTCAATGTCTATAATGTGGGTATAGTATTTGCAACTGTCATTGTCGCCAGTGTGCTGTGGACATGAAGGGGCCACAGCATGCATGAGTTGCGGTGGATATGTAGAGGCCACCGTAATTCCTTCAATGTCAGTCATGTTTGCGTAAGTTATGTCCGAATTGTTATACCTACTTAATAAATAAATTTTGCTTGCACCTATGTCATTGTTGCTAGTGTGCTGTGGACATGAAGGGGCCACAGCATACGTGGGTTGCGGTGGATATGTAGAGGCCACCGTAATTCCTTTAATGTTGGTTAAAAGATGTATTGTCAAGAGATCAATGTGATTATATTATAAATTAAATAAGGCAATTACAGTTAGCAATGAAAAGCAAAATATTGTGAATCTAATTTATATAGGTAAAATGATCTTTCTTTTGTTAATATTTGTATAATGTTAATTTTTAGACAGTGGTCTATTAAGATAGTGGTCTTTCCACGGGACGTGTAAATGCCAGGAAAGGCCGACTGTTAGCATTTAAGGTATACTTGTATTGTAATTCATATTTATTGCGATAATTTATATTTAAATAGTATTCTTAATGTCTGTGTTCATGTCCGATCCTTTTGGTCAATACAATATTTGGTAGTGTATTGACTAAGAGGATTTGACTCAAGTTGACACGAACGTCCGTTTGCGGATGTTGGTGGGAAACGGTAGAATCAAAAGAGGGGTACGCGTGAACACGGGCATTCGGACTTTGGCAGCTCAACGAAGAAGTTGGAAAAATTGTAAGAGCAAAGTGAATAAACGTGACTATCCTAAAGAACTTGTATTCTCATTTTTGACCTGTTAAAACATTGGTACTTGCCTGACCTGGAATCATACTTGAGAGGCGGGTGTTTTAACCACTAGGCCAACAAGACTTCGACGTTCTTTTTATTTCATTATAAAAAGGTCAAAAAATAAAATATTAGTTTAGTACTGTCAAATTAAGATATTTTGTGGATAAAGGACTTTTGCCTGCAGGGGTCGTCCCGTCTTGTCTTCAAGGCCAGCGTGAATAGGCTCTCAATAAACTAGAGCGCTTTACCATTAACGACTATCGACTTACCATCAGGCAGAATCGCGGTCAAGCACTAGTTTATAACATTTAAAAAAAAGGTTTACGACCAAAATTACGTCACGCGTTAATTAGTTTGACAGAAGTACCTTTTTTTAATGAAATAGACAGTTGGATGCATTTAACTGACATTTAGTTTCGTTTATGTACAAGGGAATCGGGGCGATTATCGTCAAAGTCACGGGAAACATCTGGATGAGAGGCGAGAAGTATGGCAAAACAAAGGGGATTTCTATATCCAGCAGATTCCATGCCGAAATGATGATAACAGAAACCTTTATCGAACTGTTACAAAGATATTTTTTTTTTTATATATTTTATAAACTAGCGCTTGACCGCAATCCTGCCTGATGGTAAGCAGTGAGGCAATCGTTGATGGTAAAGCGCACTAGTTTATTAAGAGCCTATTCACTCTAGCCTTGAAGACACTCAAATTGTAGTCCGACGGAAACACCGCCGCTGGCAAATTGTTCCAGTCCCTCGATGTACGCGGTATAAAGGAGGAGGCGAAACGCTTCGTCCGGATCGTAGTGGTGTTAACAACGTAAGGGTGGAAACCAGCCGTACGACGGGTCGTCCGCTAGTGGAACGGAGATGGGGGAATTAAATCATGGAATTCCATCGCACACTCCCCGAAATGCATCCTATAGAACACCGAAAGGCTGGCAACTCTACGCCTGTGCTTTAGGCTTTGGAGACCAACTCGAGTTAGATCAGGGTCACCAATCAGCCTCTTTGCACGTCTCTCCACTGAATCCAGCAACGATATAAAAGAAGTAGCCAAATGCAGCCGATCTCATGTAATGTAATTACCAACGTACAGCTTTTTTAGAATAAATAATACACGCAGATGTAGACGCGGGCAACAACGAGTGGTAATGAATATATATTTTTTGTATTTTTGTAATCTCATTACTGTTATTCTTCAATGTCAAACTTAAATGGTAAGTACTTATTAATAAAGGTATTACCAAAACTCAAATCATACATGTTTGTAATGTAATATTTTTCATTAATTTATAGTATTTAATGATCGCTAGTAGGGTAAGAATAACTTGAATTTTATATCTGTATTTAAGTCTGCTAGACTACCTAGATTTTTTAGAAATAAAGTTAGTTTTAGAACCAGCAACATGGAATTAATCCTACTTATATTATAAACTAGCTGCGCCTCGCGGTTTCACCCGAGTAGGTTTCGATTTGGTTTTTTTATATGCTCCGCTCCTATTGGTTGCAGCGTGGGTATAAAGCCTTCCGGGATTAATGGGCTATCCAACGCAAAAAGAACTTTTAAAATCGGACTAGCAGTTCCTTAGATTGGCGCGTTCAAATAAACAAATAAACTCTTCAGCTTTATATATTAGTATAGATGTGAAAGTTTGTGAACATGGGCGGATGTTTGATACTCTTTCATGCAAAACCAGTGAGTTGATTTAGATGAAATTTGACACACAAATGATTTTTATTCTTTCTTGCGAAATGTTAGAAAATATATCATAACACAGGAAATAAAAATACGTAACATATTGACGGAAGACCTTAAAAAAAATTATATTGGCATTACTACAATTTAAACATTTGTACCTTGTTGTCTAGCCAGATTGTAGTAACTAGTAAAAAGTTTTGTGGTATCAGATATCTTTATCCATATTTAAAAATATTTTGTATTTTCACCAGTTTATTAGCATAGGTATTTTCAATTTTAAAAACTCATTCCATAGGCCCAAACTAAATTTGAGTTCAGTGCATTTTTTCTTCTATTTCAATAAAAAATATAAGTTCAGTGCCGTCAAATAAGTCAGAGCCTGGCGGAAAATTCACGTATTACTTGTAGCAATTTAATTAAATCTCATTTTTCTATGGAGTATCTTAATTTGGAACGATTAAACTAATATTTGAGTTTTGTACTGTTCTCAATAAACAGAAAAAGATTTAGGGAAATAAAATTTAGTTATGTTTTGAACAAGGGAATCGGCACCAGCATAGCCATCTATGTTATCAGGTGTTGAAATGAGGAACACGGAATTACAGCGCTGGCTGAACATGGCTTCACGGTGCTCCTCTGAAAGGAAACAAGTTCTCGAAACTCCCGGCAGATGTAGCTATTAGAAGGCAATTAATAGCAATGTGTGGGAGATTTACTTGAACGGAACTATTGTATCCGTGAGTGTTCTCAAAACACGAATCCTTAATTCGGGCAAATTAAAAGTGTGTTTTTGGGTCTACAAAGGCCGGTTCAGCAATGAAAGTTGTTTTTTTTTTTTGCCTGTTTGAATCTCGGACGATACATTTCGTTTCGATTTAAATACGCACTTTATTCTGAAAAAGACAAAAGAGCCAATTACATGAACACGATAAAATATTATAATAAACTTATTCTAGGTCACTGACACAATACAAATATTTTGTATATCTATTAACCGACTTCGAAAAGGATTTCTGATCTCCTTTTTGATCTAACGTTTCTTTTCAAAATCATCAATAGTCACATTGATTCACCCTCGCTATTAGAAAAAATATGTCTAAGAGTACCTACCCCAATGTAATTCTCGCTTACGAACATTGTTTTCCGTGCCCTCTTATAGAACCATATACACTAGTAACAATTTTTTTAAGCGCAGTGTTAGCACTTATAATGAGGAATTTAATGAATTGGACATTTTTAACACTAGTTTATGTGTCTATAAATCTAAAATTAAGAACAAATATCAAATATTGTAAACTTTAGCAGTAAAATACCCATATCGGATACATTTTGAACCCTCATTTGTGCATTACCATGTTGTTGTAAAGGTCTTCTGTTGTTTCTTTTTCTTTTATTACTATTAATATTTTTAACTTTACTTGCAATTACAGAATAGGCTACTTAAAATTGGTGCCTGCATCCTCTTATAATATTAATATTATGGAACTCTAAGTCCATATGTATCTAATTGAATTGTAATCATTGATTTGTAAGAGACTGTTTGTTTCCTAAATAAAAATAAATAAATAAATAACTTCGTTGTTTAAGAAAGGTTGAAGGTGTTTTTACGTATATGCTACGATTGACATAATGACAATTTTGTACCAATCAGTAGCTCTAATGACGGCCACAACCTATCTAGTTTTTAAGGTCTTATCAATACAAATAAAATTAATCAAGCACAAATACAAAGTAGCTGCTGTGAATCGTTGAAGAGTTCCTTCGACTGTTACCCAGCTCTATCATCAGATCTACTCCATAACTTTAGTTTTTACTCATTGTGTCTCATTTTCTGGAAGTAGGTCCTTAATTCCCCAAATGGGGTTTGTAGTTGACTAATTAGTGCTCTAGGATAATAATGTAGCTAGAAAAGCCTTAGGGCGGTAAGAATTTAAAAAAAGAAAAGTGTGTGTGTCAGCTCCGACGCACGACTGGAGTTTACTCCTTAAGTACGAGTATCTAACTAAACGCAAAAAGAGTTTAATAAATTAAAAATTAATAATTATTATTTATATTAATAAAATAATAATAAATAAATAATAATTAATTAATAATATATTTTTTAATTAATAATTAATTTAAAAAAGAATTTTAAATTCATAATTATTTTTTTAAATTTTAATTAATTTTAATAATTATTTTTAATTAATTAACATTTATTTATTTATTATTATTTTTTAATTAATAATAATTTATTATTTTTTTTATTTATATTTTTTTTAAATCATAATTTTTGTTTTTTAATTATTATTTATTATTTTTTACTATATTTTTTTTAAATTTATCTTTCAATTATTCTCATTAAATCTTTTAATCAAGCCCAATAACATATAGTATATAGGTATAGTCGCCTATACAGCATACCCTATGTACGTCTTAATACACTCACAGCCAGATTAGAAAGTTGCGCACCAAAGGTGCGCACTAAAATAGTAACGCTTAAAAAACGTTACTCGTTAGTAGGTTTTACCCCTCGGATTTTTCTCATACCGGGCGCCTTATATTTGAAAATCGATTCTTAAGGAGTAAACTCCAATAAAAACTCTTCGTCTTTCAAAAGTCATCATGCATTCACCCCAATGACAAAAGAGGCCGCTTCGTCATTCAGCCTTGTCATCGTATGAGTCTAATAGTCATCAATTTTAAATATCGAACAGCGGAGCTCAAATTCGTTGCTAAAAATTAAAAAAAAAAAAAATATGAAAGACGGCGGGAATACAAAACTTTTTATTCTTGTAATGCTAGTTTTTTTTTTCTACTTACCTCACAATCAACATGTAAAGCAAAGTAGTTCGGGTGTAAGCATTATTTGCACCCTCGAACTATAGGCGCCCACGCTGCGTCTGCGCATCTAGTTGCCCCTACGATTTTTGAAAGTTCCTTGTTTTCTTTTTATTCTGGGTGGAAAATCATCAAATGACTTATCCAGTGCTGGGCAGAGCAGAAGGGCCTGTCAGACTTGTACTGACTACAACCCAACCGTGTTCCTTCACTTGTCAGTCCGCCAGGGCCACAGTTTCTTTTTTAACCAATCTGCAAATCTGACACAGGAGGCATCGGTTTTCGTGGACACCGCCACGATATGCTCTTTGAGGCACACGTGAAACGCAATGCGTGATCGATTCGGGCCTGGTACTTACCGGCCAGCTCGCCTTAAGCCAAGGTACGGTGGCCGAGAGTACGAAGTTGTCTCCCGAGCAGGGCGTCTCCTGCGGCACCTAGTGGCGTGAGGGCGCTGTCATTCTCGCTCCCTCAAGCGCACTGTTTCATAGAAGGAGGTGACGGCCTGCCATGCTCTCTCGCTCCAGACCATGGCCTGGTCCAAGGCGGGACGCGAGAGATTGCCGCCGATCATCACCACGAGGACAAGACGGTGCTCTACCCAAGCCTGACAGACCTCTCCTGTTTCCTCCCGCCTTATCCGGAACAGGAACCTCCCGAAACAGCCGTATCCGGTGAGGACCTGCGTCAGGCAGAAGGTGAGGGCGCCGTGGCACCTCTCTAGCCACTCCTCAAAGAGGGGACTTACCGCCGCTGTGTGGCGTGCCCATCGGAAATTCCCTGTGATTTCTCTGGTGACACCTTGTCATCATCATCATCATCGCAGCGTTAATCCCAGTCGCATCCTAAGCTTTTTCAGCTTAGGAATCTGGGATCCGCTTTACTATTCTAACTGCTGATTTTGGCTAAACTTCTATATTTTCCGTGAAGAGACTGCCGTCTGACCTCCACAATCCGAAGGCGATGTCGAAACATTGTAGTTAGACCAATTCTTCGACTTTTGAGGGCTTCAACAACCCGTAACGACTGCCATTAGATGTTCGTATGGCAACCGGAATCAACGGCTTAACGTACTTTCCGAGGCACGCCTAGACCAGTGCAAATATTCATATTTATGCATACAAATATTTGCTCTACGCGGGGATCGAACCGGCGCCTCGGGATTGTTCTGTAGGTTGAAATTTCCAGAACGGAAACATTGGAACCAAAAACGCACTGTGCTTTCTCTAGCGACACCACTGGCATACACATAATTAATTCTTCGAGCCGTTTCTGCAGCACTGATGCCACAGCGGAACTCAATGACGCAGAAAAAAAAAACAAAAGAAATAAGGATTCGAGACACAAATTGATGAGTAAATATCTGTATAAATTTGAATTTGGAATTCTAAACCAAAGAGGAGATATTTCATATTTGATATGAAATATCTCCTCTGTGGCCAACAAACGGGAATTTCATATGTAAGGATCTAATATATAACAAATTGCCAATTGAAAATTATAAATTATCAGCGTCTTTGAGACCATACCTATTGGAGACAAGACATTCGCACAATAATTTGCTCACAAAGTAAATAATCAGAATTTTAGAGGGCCTTGATGTCAAATTGGCCAACTGAATCCACTTGACATCGATGACATCTTATTCATTGAAATTGGCCAATATTGTATTTCATCCTTAATTGCTATAATTTTATTTGGAGTAATTTTATGTTCTGATGAATGTACAATATGCTGAATATTTTCTATAGATCTATGCAGTTTATTTTATTTTCCCTTAGGTTAATATCGAATCTTATTTATTTATTTAACCATTTATATACACATGTATCTACAGACAAGAAAAAACAGGAACTTACCTTTTTGCATTCCGCATTTGTATTATATTTTCATTTAATTTCGGTCATCGCCTCCTATAAAGATATCATTATTTCGCTATGAAATTTGGCTAAATTTCTTTTGTGTTTGTGGAGTCGAAATGTGTGTTCTTCTCTTTCATAGAGTCTTCATTAACTCGATATTCATTATCATCAAAATTTGATAAATTAGAGATAGATGCACCACTTATATTACCGCCAAACATTTGTGTCTTTGTTGGAGTTTGCAGTAAATTCATCCTGCCTAGCTCTTGAACCAGGTTCACAGAACCGGTTATAGCCTCTTATCTTTTGCGATCGCAGATATCTTTTTTATTCATTTTATTTATTGCAACACAGAAGTGAATTTAAAAAAACAGTTTTAGCAGTTTTAAGTCCGACGCTAGATATAGAGATAGATAAAACAAGATCTGATATTTTTCTGATTTACTATTGAGCAGTTACCTGAAACAGCAGTAGCAGTGCGATTCTGTAAACATTCACTATGAATGCTTAGGTGAAGTGAGCGTGGAGTGATCTGTCATTCCAAGTAATACTAGGGTTTGACACTATTGTCATCTGACTCGAAGATTTTCTTTTTTCGCGGTGACATTTTTACAGAATCTTTTGACTGACACTTATGTTTATCCTACGAGTGATTCCGAAGATCGAACACCTCTTGTGCTGAGTATGTCACATAGGGGTTCTATAATAGAAGAACTTGGCTGTGTCCTAGGTTTGAAGTAAAGACGGCAACAGATCAACCCATCTCAGTCGATCATATGGTTGATAGAGAAAATTTGACAATTCGGCTTTAGCACTAAAGCAGGAGTGCTTTAGTGATAAAGTTGAAAGTCTATTAAAGAATTTTTACAGATTGCATCAGTTTGATTACTTGTGGGATAAACGTGTCAAGATAGGAGAAGTTCAAACAACTTCTGCTGATTAATTGCGTAACACACTGACTATAGCAATGGCTTTAATTTTGACCGATCAGCAAGATGCATCGCGTAATTTATATTTTTAATCAGATAATTTTTTGAACTCTTGATACAATTTTGTTGAAATATTTTTTTTTTTTATATTAATAGTGTGTTAAGCAGTCTAGCTTGCATAGCTTGAAAGCAATTTTTTTAAAAATAGAAATACAAATAAATGTTTATTCCACGAACAAAACGCACTCACCTATGAAAAAAAAACTCAAACTTTGAAGTTTAAAAAAAAATGAAAAATTAATCCATTGCTTGATGGCAAGGCTCCCTGGCCCTGTATATGACTTTGACCCTACAAAAACAATATATCTACCTACATTATTTTGAACAATAGTAATTAAATTATTCCTATGTATGCACTGTTCGTTGTTTTTAGGCACTGAACATGTAAAAATATATAGCCTCAGATTGATTCATTAAGGTACTTTCAAATAATTAGCCTACAATATAGCTACTATTTTGACACAAGTTTCCTCTTTCCAACAATATACATAATACATACTTCGAAGGTTTGGTCCTAGAACATTCCGGTTCCTTCACTGTTTCCCTTCATCGTTTTAAGAGCAGCGCGCCACAGCCTACGTCGTGGGTCGAATCATCATCATAATTAATATTAACTATGAACTAAAAGAAGGTCGTTTTCAGTCAAGTTCTTTGCAAAAGGGTCAGCCCGGAAACTCATAGGTACAATAAATTGGAATTTAATTCCAACCTTCAAAATAAAAATGTATGGATTGCTTCTTTATACAGATAAGATCCGTACTTTACAAGAACACAATAACGACCTATGTACTACGTCATTGCTGTTCATTCATGGTCAATAAGTCATATTTTTTCTAAAATTTACTATCGGCGCGTTTATATTAAAAACGTGTATGATTTCAGCACATCAATTTGAATACATAGACGTGCCGCATGATAGTTTTAAGGTTTTATTATATTATGTTTATTATATTTTCAAGGTGTACTTAATTTTTTTTTTATTATTATAAACTATTGCTGGACCGCCTATGGTATTCCACCTGATGGCAAGCAATGATGCAATCATTGATGGTAAAGCTCGCTAGTTTATAAAGAGGCCATTCACTGAAAAACTGAGTGAATAGAAAGGAAGACGGCAGCTGAGCGAGATGATGCAATGTTAAACCCAACAACACGAGCAACGATACTGCGCCAGAGGGAGATTGATCTGGAGACCCTCCATGACCTAACTCCCGACACAACAACATTTGGTGCATCTTACCCGGCACACATCGCAACACAACCGTTTAGACCCGTCCTCCGTTTGTTATTAAAATATTTTTCGAAAAGAAAATTTAAATTACAAATAAACTATTTTACATAAAAATTAATTACTGATAATTCATAAAGTCATTTTTTTATACATATTATGTTTTAAATATATATAGTCTTATAATATTGGCAATACGGTAATGTCATTCTATCACCATCCCATTACGAGGCGACTGACCGAATTGATCGATCATTATAAATTTAGCAGATTATGAAAGTTTTAGAAAATGACAATGGAATCTTGTTGGAATATCAAATTGGTAAAAAAATAGCAGACTAGGGCCCCTGACTACGTATATAATGGCTGTGTCTCATTTGAACAGACGAACAAACGGATATGATGAGTATTAAGAAATTGTGTACAGCCATCCGCCGTCAGCCGTAAAGTTGGTAATATCGAAATTGGGCGAAAATTCGTGGGATCAGTTGTACTACCAGATTTGAATAGTGCAATTACTTCACTAAGTTTCATCATATCAGGAAATATACCAGATGTGACACAAGAATTAAAAACAATTGCTAAGAAAGGTGCAATAACATATAATATTCTTATAGCTACAGTATATACTGACAAACACCAATGATCGGCAGTTTTTTTTTACATCAAGATCCTTAAAAGATTCTAATTATAGAATCTTTAAAGGATCTTGATGTAAAAAAATCTAAAGCTGCTAAAGACATTAGTTTTTAGCAGTCACAACCGTAACTTCAAAGTGTTTGTCACATTCTGGAACACAAAAATTTAGTCTTCTTCCACTTCTGCTTACGCCATACTAAAAGAATGTGTTCCTTTTTAAGCAATATGCGTAATTATAAGGTAAATTATTGTAAACATTTTCATTGTTAATGTCTGGTCTTTTCTGGACTCTTTTTTAAATCAAAATCGTTGAAATTAACGGTGAAGAGTCCAGAAAAGTCCACAAAATTTAGTCTTCTTCCACTTCTGCTTACGCCATACTAAAAGAATGTGTTCCTTTTTAAGCAATATGCGTAATTATAAGGTAAATTATTGTAAACATTTTCATTGTTAATGTCTGGACTTTTCTGGACTCTTTTTCTACGTTAAAATCGTTGAAATCAACGATGAAGATATAAAGGCGGACTTGGGTCCGCCTTTATATAATAATAATAATAATTTATTTCGGACAGTATGTATCCATATTTGGTTAGTACTACAAAGATCTTAAGCCTATGTTAGTAATAATAAAAAAGTAAAAAAGTAGAAAGTAAGACAATATTAAATTATTTGCGAGCTCAGCCAGACACTCCTTACTGTCTGACTAGGACCCGCATGAAACACTCCATTATTTTGGAGTCGATCCCCTCAGCAACTACTCTCAAAATGCCGCTAGTGCTACCCCGTACTCTACGTAGCAAGGAAGCGGTTCTCTTGCGTATAATGGCATGAAAGCCATCAACACGGGCTTCCGCGAACATGCCAGATGCACTACAGAAACGGGGCAACCCCAGCAACATCCTGAAACCGTTGTTGTATTGGACTCGCAGGGCACTGAGCGATCTCTGTGTATAACAAAACCACAGACTGCACGTGTAAAAAGTCTGGCAGTACGCTTTAAAAAGAGTGATTTTAACATTCTCGTTGCAACGAGCAAACCTGCGTGCCAGCATGTTATTCTTAACCGCCAGTGCCCTGCGCTCCCTTTCAATGTCCATTATATCTTCATCGTTAATTTTAAGATGGAAATCGCGATTTTGTACTTTGGTTCTTCCAGTTTCAGAATTTATAATTTGCCAAGTTGTTTTGATTTTAATTCCAGAAGATTTTATTTTATTTTTAATGCGTATGGCTTTTGCTGAGGAACAGGCTCTTTTAAAAGTTTTTGAATAATATTTAACAAATTTTTGAAAAGTTTCATCATGGTTATATGTTTTTTCCTGATACAATTCATACATTTTTTCCCTGCTTTTATAAATACCTGGGGTTGCCCAGTCACTAAATATAATGCGGTCGCTAACATGCAATGTTTTTTTGTGAAAACTTTCATGAATATATTCACAATTAATCAGGTTAAATAGTACACTATATGCATGATCCGGGTTGGTGTGATGAGGCAAAAAGCAGTGGTGGCCTAGTGGTATCGGCTACGAGTTACAAGTCTTAGATTAGAACCCTATCGGACACTTTACTTTGTGTAAATTATTTCATCACCACTACTCTCAAAACTGTGAATGAAAACATCATTAGGAAACAGGCATGTCCTAGAGGCAAAAACTTCGAAGACATGTGACATCTACCAACTCACGCTGGGCTAGCATGGTAGATTACGGCTCACTCTCTCTCATCGAGAGAAGGCCTGTGACCCGACAATGGGAACAATATAGGCTGTTTATGTTATGTTATGACCTTCTAATTGATCCACGCCATAAATCAACAAGGTCTTTCCATCTAGATGAAAAGAAATTTAGGTGTGTTAGAAAGTTTCAGACTATATATAAAGATTAAGATAATGGTTGGAAAATCTTGTCAAAATGGTTTTAAGCAACTACAAGGCAAATATATCACCCACAGCGCAAACGATCAAAGGACTACAGGACCTCTAAGAACCCGTTAAAGTGCTGTTACGGAGGCAAGTTTAATTTGAGAATGCCAATTCCTCCGATATTTATATTGACTAGCTTTCCGCCCGCGGCTTCGCCCGCGTGGAGTTCGGTTATATCGCGCTTTTTAGATTTCCCTCAGGAATATCAAATTTTTCCGGGATAAAAGGTAGCCTATGTTCTTTCTCAGGGTCTAAAGATTGTCTGTGCCAAATTTCATCAAAATCGGTTGAGAGGTTTAAGCGGGAAAGCGTAACAGACAGACAGACAGACAGACAGACCGACAGACAGACAGACAGAGTTACTTTCGCATTTATAATATTAGTATGGATTACGACTAGATCACAATTTCATCTCAGAGATAATCAATTTTATAAACTTATCAAAAATTTAAAATAATTTGTGATAATTAGAGACATTAAAAAAGGGAGTCTATATATAGATAGAGATTTTTAAAATTACGAGAATAATAATATTGTCCTTAGCAAAACGCCTGCCCGGTTTGAACAGCAATTTGATTCGACGATGTAAGTTTTTTTAAACTTCTGATTATTCTTGCAGGCGCTGTAGTGTAGTTATTATATCTCTACAATGTTCAGATCTTCCGGGATATTATTTTCAACCACATAATCCTGAATAGTTTCAAATACATAATAATCACTGTGAAATATTTGGAGTCTGGAATTGCTCTAGACTCCAAATATTTCGTAATTCCGGTCAGTGGCAGTGGCCTAACCCTATAATTATATAGGACTAACGTTACTTACTTCGTTAGCCTTTCTAAGTATATCTTGGACACCATTGGCTGAAGGTGAAGGAAAACATCTGGAGTGGTGAGGAAACCTGGACTTTAACTCTGAAATCGCCAATCCGCATTGAGCAAGCCTTCTCTGAATGAGAGAAGACCTGTGCCCAGCAGTGGGACGATAGAAAGGTTGATGATGATGAACGTTACTGGCGACAAGTGGATGTACCTACTCTCCAGGCACACTTTACCCAACCTTTCGAGGAACACAGGCGCAATATATGTTGCTGTAGTGATGTAGTGAATTCGTTGTTCGGAACTGTGGTTAAAATTTTGTCTATATAGCCAATATATCTAAGCCACTCTAAAACAGACTCTGAAGTCCATCATTCCAATAAAAAAACGTGTCAGAGAAATTTGCACTGTTGTCACCTACTGACCTTATTCGAACGCTGCAACAACCAACAATGCAATTATAAGATCGGCCTCATGCGTACGTAGTTTGCTATGTAAATGTATACTAGTCTATGTATTTGTATCTGAGGTTATGTATGTTGTACTAGAATGATTGCGGTCTGTCGTAGTTTATACTGCAGATGCAGTTATGAGATCAGAGCTTGAGTCCACCGTACATCATGTCGTGTTATAATCATTATGTTGTATCCGAATATATATGTTATATATACAATGAAAATTATTATCAATGAATGTGTATAATCCAAGGGCCGAATTTGACAGATAAATGAGGACAATATCGTAAGGAGAGTTTTAAATATGAATGTTGAAGGCTAGAAACGTAGGGGAAGGCCAAAGAAACTTTGGATGGAATGCGTGAATATATAAATAAATAATAAAAATCTTTTTGTTCAGAAAAACAGTACAATATTTAAATAGCACAAGCCTCCACACTAGGATTCCCTGTGTCGTGGAGACCAGTCTCCTTCGTCTAACAACATTATTAGATAGGTTCATACATAGCATCGGTCGGTATTGATTTTTGATGTGACAAAAATAGGTTGTTCTTCCAAACTAATTTTACTAAAACAATATATATCAATTTATTTAGTGTGAATGATGATATCGTTAAAAAAGAGGTGGCACCGAAATGATTACTAAAAGAGAAGTATGGTAAAATAAGACATGTTGCATCAACTGAAGGGCAGGAGAAAGATGAGAGCCAAATTATTTAAGTCATTATTACCGGATTTACAAACTATAAGAAAACCGTTAAAATTTCCTATAAAATTTTAAGGATTCCCGCAATTTCTGAAGGGTACTTGGGAAGTATACCGTATGAAACAAAAAAAGAATTTTGCAATTCGGTCCAGGGCCCTTTAAGTAATGGATTAACTTTCAAAAAAAAAAAAGTTTCCCACGAATTGAGAACCCCCTTAAGTCAGTTAAAATGACAGATACGTGTTTTTAGAAAAATCTTAAATTGATGAATAACTTCCGAACAGTAGAAAGAAGAAAAATCCCGAAGGCTTTTTGCATAAGAATAAGACTAACTCTTGCGATCCATCTTTCTTATTTAAGTTGAATAACAAAAACAATCGAAAGTCGATATTAAAATATTTAATATTTTTAAAAGAAGAACATCATAGAATTCATATGAAAAAAGCTTCATTCGAAAACCTCAAACCATGAAGATTCTATATTAATTCAAAGAGCCTATTGCAACAAAACGGCAATTCCATACTTTTACACCATGTGTCTGCCAAATTTCAACCGTTCATCCTTTTTACGGACAAACGGACAAAATTTCCTCGTTACTAGTTTTTTTTTCATGATAAAAAGTGAACAAAACAAGTACCGTATCATTTAAACTCATCGACATCGTTTAAAACAAAACAGCATAAGAAACTAGCACTCAAAACAAACAACGCAGATTGCAGACGAGCTTCGTGGCCTGAAAACGAAGGCAGAAATGCTGAATACAATGTCTACACGTCTCGCTACCGACATGACATGGACTCCTCGACTCTCTACCGACGTGACACGGATACGTAGAGCATCAGACATTCTACAAAATACTAGACACTGACCAATTTACTAACATGAAAGACAGCCACGAACATCCCTAATCTGGAATCTTGTCAGGAATTCCGGACCAATATTCAGTTTCTATATCCGGAAGTTACGATGCTAGCTACTATGTTAGGAGTGAATATTCTGTGTCCAAATTCATGGCATGTGTTGAGTCATTTCAATGACATTAAAATAAAGAATATAATATGTTGCAGCATTTGTGATATTTTATTAATAAACGGCTTTTACTAAGGGGCTGCAGTCGGGTCGCAGCCCTATATATAATCTCATTTCTAATTCGAGTCAAGACTCGAAACCTGTTCCTATCACCTCAATGTACCGATAGTCAATTTGGCACCGCTGGAGAGACTGTAGCACCGCCCAAGTCTCGATCGAATCGAAGGCCTTCTAACGTTAAGCATAGTGGTTTGTTATATTCCTCGAACTTCTGTATAACTTGCCGCAGATTACGTATGTGGCCTATGGTGCTAAAGCCATTTCGGAAGCCTACTTGTGCGGGAGGCTGAAAGTCGTCGAACATGCGAGCGACAGGATTCGTGATAACCATAGAAAAAAGCTTATTGTCTCAGGAGCGATATCGGTCTGTAGTTTTTCAGAAGGCTATTATCGCCTTTTTTGAAAAACAATATCAACACACTCCTGTGCCATGCCTTAGACGATTCGCCTTTGAGAATAGTAAATTTAAATAGCTTCTGAAGTGCTTTAAGTACCGCTTTGCCACCCGCTTTCAGAAGCTCAGCCGAAATTCCATCATCTCCAGCCGCCTTATCATTCTTGAGCTGTTTCAGGCCACACCAATCTCATACAGGCTAACGTCCGGGATATCGTCGGTGTAGTGTTGGGTTAGTCTGGCTATATAATCCCAGGCTTACAACAGGTGCGTGTGTATAATTCTCTGTAGAATTTGTCAATCTCACCCAAAAGCTTGGGTTTGGAAATAACGATCCTACATTTTCGTCTTTCTATCATTACACGAAGGGTGGGACCTGCGATCTTGTTCTTTCCTTTTGAACAGAGGGTTTTGAAGGACTCGGATACTTTCATTTGGAGAGTTTTCACAACCCTATTGCTGTAGAGGTCCATATCTACGAATTCACCGAGGCATTCGAAGCGATTTTGCAGCTCGATCTGAAAAGCTTTTGGGGCTTTAAAGCTGGATTGACGCTTCATAAGTAGTGTATTAGGGTATATGTAACAGAGCTATTTCATGTGGGCACATTGCTATCGAGATGAACATTAAATTTTCTATGTATTCCAACTACGCCCCAGTGTTCTACACAAACTGAAGAAACTAAACATGCTAAAAATATTTCCATCTGACAGCTCAAAACAAAGACCGTTGAATGGAACTAAATATTATACTTGTAAATGTTTGCATTTTCTGAATTGAGTGAGAGAGGTGACAAATATAGTAATGATGAATGACGGTATTAATTAATACAATAAAACACCGCATCTGGGAGATGGATCTGGAGACCCTCCACGATCTAACTCCCGACACAACAACATTTGGCGCATCTTACCCCGCACACATCGCAACACAACCGTTTAGACTCGTCCTCCATTTGTTAATAAATTATTTTTCGAAAACTAAAATTACAAATAACTTATTTTACATACAAATTAATTACTGATAATGCATCAAGTCATTTTTTTTAAACATACAGTATGTTAACTAACAGAGGGCGTTCCCGTTAACCCGAAATAGTATAGCATACATACATGCTAAAAAAAATATTTCCATTCGAAAACAAAATGTTTTAAATTTTTTTCCAATAAGAAAATATTCAATAAAAATTTTAAATTGACATGTAAAAGAAACACTGTACACGCGAACATGAAAGACGGCAACGTCGCAATTTATTTATACATGACGACTACTATTTTGATTTAAAACAGGAGGTTTCAAATTTATTTCCAATTAGAATTTTTTTAATTCGGATTTTTTTATGCTTATTTTTCTATGCTGATATTTTGACGTGACAACGTCTTATAAATTGGTTTGCCGGGAGACACTTCAAGAAACTGCGTTACGCGCCCCGCTCACGTTCCCTATGCGCTCACAATGAGAGCGAGTGAGAGGCACGCGTCCCTTCCACTTGGGCATGGTTAGCCCGCCTAAGAGCGAGAGAGACAGACATAAATAAAAAGTGAAAGGCACGCGTCCCTTCCACTCGAGCACAGTTAGCCCGCCTAAGAGCGAGGGAGAGAGATAGGCAAATGTATTGCAAGTTATTGTATGTATATTTGTATATAAATACGTATGTATGTGTAAAGGTAAAAATAAAATTTTGTTAATATGAAATTCAGTGCGAGATTCTTTGTATAAATTAATGTTTTAAATATAATTCTTTGTATAAATAAATGTTTTAAATTGTTACTATTATTTCATCCTTCTTCCTACTATACGAATGAATATTCACATTAAAATTATTTTACCACTCAAAGTCGTTGTCACGTAATACTTTCGCCCGTATACCGACTTTACAGGCAACCAATTTTTTTATTTTAATCTATTAGTGATATACAGTATGTTAAATAACAGAGGGCGTTCCCTTAAACTCGTTAATATATATCATTAATAGATTAAAATAAAAATATCAGCATAGAAAAATAAGCATAAAAAAATCCGAATAAAAAAAAATTCTAATTGGAAATAAATTTGAAACCTCCTGTTTAAATCAAAATAGTAGTCGTCATGTATAAATAAATTGCGACGTTGCCGTCTTTCATGTTCGCGTGTACAGTGTGTTTCTTTTACATGTCAATTTAAAATTTTTATTGAATATTTTGTTATTGGAAAAAATTTTAAAACATTTTGTTTTCGAATGGAAATACTTTTTATAGCATGTATATATGCTATAGGTACTATTTCGGGTTAACGGGAACGCCCTCTGTTAGTTAACATACTGTATATTAACGAGTTTAAGGGAACGCCCTCTGTTATTTAACATACTGTATATTGTTTTACAGTATTGGCAATACGGTAATGTCATTCTATCACCATCCCATTACGAGGCGACTGACCGAATTGATCGATCATTATAAATTTAGCAGATTACGAACTTTTTAGAACAATGACAATGGAATCTTGTTGGAATATCAAATGTATGTGTATCAATATGTTAATTAATACAATAAAACACCGCATCTTTATAGCATACAATGAACTAAGGTCATAGCTGTAAGATAAGGCAAAGAAGCTAGGTATTTCTATTATTGAACTTATGTAAACTAACAATATCTAATAACCTGTTTTCATAAGCATTATTGTTGCTAAAACAAAAATCAGAAAGAAAGACCGGATGTACATATTGCTCCCATTATTTTAACAGGTGCTTATTTAATATCAAGTGAGCTCTTTTAATTTTTTTGGGAATGGACTACGGATTTGAAATTTGGCATAAATATTATTTGGCACTTATACAACGTTATTTTTTCTTTATACGAAACCTAAATATGGTTTGTTCAGAATAGCAAAATAGTAAAGGAATCGATTCCAATCATTTTACACCATGTTTTATTTTTACCCAAATAGATTTAGAAATTGTTGTAATCTGGTTACCGAGCGCACAACTCAGCTGACGTTAGATCATAGTAATAGGCGCGTGAGACAGCGCCCCCGCGTGGCGGCGCTCCAGTCGGGGCCGGGCGGAGCGGTGCGCTCACCACATTTTTGTTGGGACAACCAGATAAGATAACAAGCTCATAAATCTGTGGTTTTTCATGATATCTTTTTGAAATTTTGTGCAAAGCATCTATACTTAAAAAAACTGGACAGTTGCATCGGGTTTCGCATAAACAAAAATAACGTTGTATAGTATTTACAGGAATAACATAAGGATCGCCATGGAGAAATACAGATCGAAGAACACGCCTGTGCATATTATCTTTCTTGATATGCAGAAGGCCTTCGACTGTGTCCCTCGGTGGGCACTGAAATCCAAAGGGGTACCAGAAGCCTATGTTGACATAAATCGAGACATGTACCTCAATTCCGATTCCGTTGTTAGGACCGCTGTTGTTGACACTAAACTCTTCTCCGTCATCGTCGGAGTCCACCAAGGTTCCGTTCTTAGTCCGTTGCTGTTCAGTTGTTAAGTGATATTAGACGTCTTGTCGGATAGCATCAGGGATTTACATGAGTAACTTCCTTGGTTGCTTATGTATGCTGACGATATCGCGCTGGCGGACGCGGACAGGGATCGGTTGCGGCGTGTGAATATGTGGAAGGACTCGCTCGAGAATGAAGGTCTGAAACTCAATGTGGCGAAGACTGTGTATATGGCTAGCAACACGACAGACCCCATGTCTGTGCGCATAGGCGGTGACATAGTCGAGTGCACAGACCAGTTTAAATACTTGGGGTCTGTACTCCACGCGTCCGGCGACATTGATTGCGACGTCAGGGTACGTCTTTCCGCAGCTTGGGTAAAATGGCGTGAGGTGACAGGTGTTATTTGTGACCCCAAAATGCCGGTTAAGCTTAAGGGGCAGGTCTATAAGACCATCATTAGACCTGTCCTCCTGTATGGCAGTGAGGCGTGGCCTGTGCTTGAGTGACACAAGCAGGAACTGCGGGTCACAGAGATGAATATGCTGCTGTGGATGTGTGGAGTTACGCGGAAGGACCCGCATCCGTGGCAGTCTTCATGTCCGTGACATAGCGGACAAACTGCAGGAGGGTCGCCTACGTTGGTACGGTCACGTCTTATGAAAACCGGCATGTTACGTGGGTCACAAATGTCTTGCCATGGCGCCTCCGCCGGGCCGGAACAAGCGGGGTAGACCAAAGAAGTGCTGGCTTGACGTTGTAAGAGATGACATGCGTGCCAACAATCACACACCACAGGATGCTAAAGATCGCGCGAAATAGAGGAAATTAAGTATCCATCAGATTGGAGGATTGGAGCGAGATGCCCACCGGACGATCGTCGGCGATCACTGTGGCGTCAAGCGAGAGGGAGAGAGATGCAGTGTCTGCCCAGAGCGGTTCATCGCGGAAGCGCTGGGCGAAGAGTGCATCGGAAGGCGAGGGAGCTGGATCCGGAAGCCCGGACAGACCAGCTTCCAAGATCCTGATGACGGGTTCTGGAAGGGCGGGTCACACCATGCGGTGGGGCTCTCTCAGGCCAGAAAATTTCTGAAAGATGGGCCTTCGGACTCGGAGTCCACCTTAACGGACTCCGAGAACGAAACCCTTTCAGTGGGACGAGATGGAGGGGGTGGCCACTCAATGGCTGCACCAAGCGACCTGCGGTCAAAGGCTGAGGAGGGGGCGGCAGCCATTGAAGGGGTCTTTAAAAAGTCCAAAAACATCAAAGCGACTTGATCCGGGAGATCAGGGATGCTACGAGCAAAATGCTCAAAGCCGTCAGATCCCTGGCCTCCCGGAAGGAGGACGATGAAGTGAGGAGGCTGAGGGCCGACAATAAGCGCCTGCAAGGGCAGCTTGCGGCCCTACAGAAGGAGATGGCTGGGCTGCGCAGGGCTTTTTCCGAAAGGGGAAGCCCTCGCGGCAAAAAGAAGCGGCCACAGGAACCGCTCCCGGAGCCGGTCCCGCAGCCCCCTTCCGAGGGCATAACGCGGGACGATTTTAACCGGGGAATCGAGGTCCTTCAGCGCGAGCTGGTGAACCATTTTGGGGGGATCATCACCGCGCGGCTGGGGGGCCGGAGCCGGCGACATTTATGCCGTCGGCTAACATGCCCAAGAAGGCCAAGGCGGTAAAGCCGAAGACGCCGAAGGGACCGAGTGGGCGCGGTGGGGCAGAGGAAAGACCTGCCCCTGGACCGGCACGCGCGAAGGAGCAGGTCTCCGGTAGCTCCAAACAGGTGCAGCCTCTGGCACTCGAGGGGGAGTCGTGGGCCACGGTGGTCCGTAAGGGGAAGAAGAAGGCCACCGCTGCCCCTGCTCACGCTCCCACTCTAGGCCAGAAGCCAAAGGGGCCCAAACCGGCGGGCCCCAAGAAGGTCCCTAAGGTGCCGAAGAGGCCTGCCATCCTTGTGGCCCTCAAGCCGGAGGCGGTGATAGAGGACACCACGTATGTGGATGCCCTCAAAAGGGCAAAGGCGGCCATTAAAATGGCGGAACTCGGGGTGAGGCCGGGAAAATAAGGAGGACCATGACGGGAGCCTGCCTCCTAGATTTGGCCATGATTCTGGCCTGTGCTTGAGCGACACAAGCAGGAACTGCGTGTTACGGAGATGAATATGCTGCGGTGGATGTGTGGAGTTACGCGGAAGGACCGCATCAGGAACTCCCGCATCCGTGGCGGTCTTCATGTCCGTAACATAGCGGACAAACTGCAGGAGGGGCGTCTACGTTGGTACGGTCACGTCTTACGAAAACCGGTATGTTACGTGGGTAACAAATGTCTTGCCATGGCGCCTCCGCCGGGCCGGAACAAGAAGCGGGGTAGACCAAAGAAGTGCTGGCTTGACGTTGTAAGAGATGACATGCGTGCCAACAATCTCACACCACAGGATGCTAAAGATCGCGCGAAATGGAGGAAATTAAGTAGGAAAGCGGACCCCGGGCTCCAACACGAAAGCCGCGGATGCAACCGGGATAAACGCTGAGATGATGATGATGATGAAGTTCAGATCCACACAATAGATCCGTACGAGTATTACAATAGCTGTTTGCGACAATGGCATACAAAACTTTTTGTACGACCTTGAAACAAATAAATACAAAAAACCGTTAATGTTGAACTTTATTAGGAATTATTGCTGTTATAATCCCACAAATGAAAGGCAATGGCATTTCTTCCATACAGCCTAATAACATGCGATTTTTAGTCGTGACACAAATACGCGCACTTTATGGCATAATCATATTATTATGTTGATTTTTCATGAAAGAAATTAAAAAGTTTCATTGTAGTACGGTTTACCCGTGTGAAAATCGTCATTGTAACACGACTTGGCAGGAATGAGTATTATTGAGTTATAACTTATGGTTATGTATTAAACAAAATTACCAAATAGTCGCAGAAAAACGTATTCTCTCCACGACCGGTCTGTAAATGGCCATCAAAATACAATATTGGTAAAGGTTGTTTCTTGGATTGTTAAACGGGTCGTTTACCACACGTAAGTACATACAATAGACATTTTTTTTTTAATATTTTATAAACTAGCGCTTGACTGCAATCCCGCCTGATGGTAAGCAGTGACGCAATCGTTGAAGGTAAAGCGCACTAGTTTATTAAGAGCCTATTCACTCTAGCCTTGAAGACACTCAAATTGTAGTCCGACGGAAACACCGCCGCCGGCAAATTGTTCCAGTCCCTCGATGTACGCGGCATAAAGGAGGAGGCGAAACGCTTCGTCCGGATCATAGTGATGTTAACAACGTAAGGGTGGAAACCAGCCGTACGACGGGTCGTCCGATGGTGCAACGGAGATGGGGGAATTAAGTCATGCAATTCCCTCGCACACTCCCCAAAATGCATCCTATAGAACAATGAAAGGCTGGCTACTCTACGCCTGTGGTCTAGGACCCGATTCCCTTGTTGACTAACTAAACTAAATTTAAGTTCAATGCATCCTATCCTCTCTATTTCAGTGGTTCCTAACCTTTTCAATACCACTACTCCTGTAAACAAGTATGGTAATTGAGTTTACCCCTAGTTAAATTTAAAATAATTAAAAGGACACGAACGAAAATATGTTTAATATGTAAGAAATTGCACGTTTAGGTAACTAGTCTAGTAATATTATTATAAATCTCGGAGTTAACTAGTGTGAAGGTTGAAATTGCTTTGCATTCGCAAGTTTGACAATATTAGATGGCTTCTCTCAACGCGCATCTCATGTCATGCTCAATACAACATTCAGGCGGTTTCTGGCTTTTTTGCGATTGTGGCGGCTTGGCATCCTGTGTCACCCCCATAGAATCTCCGTTTTACCCCTGTGGGGGTAATTACCCCCAGGTTAGGAACCACTGTTCTATTTCAATATGAAAACTTCGTTGGTTTTTTCTGTCGTAGTCTTTCAATTGAATTGTCATTCAACTGCTATTATAACTGTCGGTGAGAGATAGTGGGCTGTAATCTACCACGCGGACCCAGTACGGGTTGGTAGATGTCTCATGTCTTCGTAAGTTCTTGGCTCTAGGACATGGCGGTTTCCTCACGATGTTTTCCTTCGCCGTTTTGAGAGCAGTGGTGATGAAATAATTTACACAAAGTAAAGCACCTGACGGGGTTCGAACTTATGACCGTTCGAACTTATAAGTCGCGGTCGATAACACTAGGTCACCACCGCTCTTCCTTTTTTTACCCGACTACGGCAAAGCAAAAGGAGGGTTATGATTTTGAGAGGCTATGTATGTATGTATGTATGTTCATCTGTTCCCTCGTAACTTCTAAACTACTTATCAGAATTCGACAAATGACATATCATTAGAAGCGCCTTAATTGTCCGCTGGTTATAGGCTATATGGGGTTTAACAAAATCTACTGTGGCGCCCTCTAGCGCACAAAACATACAGAGTAAAAAAATAAAGTTAAATTAAATATGCCGTGTTTGGTATCATTTGAAAGCGCATTACTTGTACATTTTGAATATATATAAATATATTGCTAGCATTTGCTTGTGACTTTACCTGTATTCATGGGCTGCCATGGTTGCATATAATTCACATCTTTTCGTTCATAGCTTCTTTACTACTTATCAGAATAAGACCACTGTAGTACCATTAGAAGGGCCTTGATATTCTGTTAGTTATGAGCTATAAAGCTTGTCACCAAATTTAGTATAGCGCCCTCTAGCGGACAAAAAGTTCTATGTTAATATAAAATTAAAATAAATATACCGTGTTTGGTATCACGTGAAAGAGCTTCACGAGTACTTTATGCTTGTACATAATTACAAGAATGCTTTAATGATATTCAATATGAGCGATAAGTGTAAAGCGCGGATCACGGGAACTGTGTCCTAATAAAGGATAACCACGATATAGTGTTGTTTGCAGATGACACTTCACTTTTATTTAAACTGAAACGTCAGCAGCAGGTTACTGATGATGTAAATAGCGCGATCTCCAAAGTAGTCCATTGGTTTAATGTTAATAATTTACTCTTAAACGAGAAAAAAACCAAATGCATTAAGTTTACTCTACCTCACGTTAGGCAGGTGGAAACTAAAGTGTTGATAAAGGGCGAAGAATTGAAATCTGAAGACAGCACAGTATTCTTGGGTATAACTCTGGATGCTAGGCTTCAATGGGGTCCACATATAGAAAAATTGTCAAAAAAACTAAGTTCTGCTGCATACGCAGTTATGACAATTCGTAATTTGACTGATGTTGAGATGGCCCGTTTAGTGTACTTTGGCTATTTCCATAGCGTAATATCGTACGGCATTCTGTTGTAGGGAAATGCCGCCGATATTCAAACAATATTTGTTTTGCAGAAACGAGCTGTTCGTGCAATTTATAAATTAAGTCCGAGACACTCTCTCAGAGAAAAATTTAAAGAAATTAATGTACTGATCGTGCCGTCTCAATATATTTATGAAAATCTTTTGTATGCTCATAAAAATATAAAATTGTTTAAAAAATACAGTGATGTCCATAATATAAATACTAGGAACAGGCACAAACTTATTGTACCTACAACATGGCTCAAGAAAATAGGTGGCTCTTTCAGATGCCAATGTATACAATTTTACAATGGACTTCCAGAAGTGGTTCAAGATCTGAGCTTGAATAAATTCAAATCCTTCATTAAACGTAAGCTGTGTCAGAAAGCATTTTATAGTGTGAAGGATTATATTGAGGACAAAAAGGCTTGGGCTTGAGCTGCGTCCGATTTCTATACACTGATTGTTCTTTGATTTTTCCTCTTGTAGTTTTAATATGTAATTGTTTATATTATTAATTCAAAGCTTGTATTACACACTATGTAGCCAAGCATATTGTACGTTACGGAATTGTATCGCTAACAGAGGTGTTCGGCACTTGTACAGCTATACAGGACCTAAACTTAGTATTCGGGAACACTGTTGGAGCTACTGAACCTTGGACAATACTATCTTAGCATTGTGTAGATTCAATTTCTTAGTATTGTATAATTGCATGGCAAACGTGTGAGCACAATGTACGAATGTGCTGTAAGGCATTTATTTGTTGGGTTAGTCATTTTTATTAACTTGATTGTGCTCTGGCTGTTGAGAGTATGTCTTTCTCACTCAAATGTCTCGCTGATGGTGGCGTGTGTGTTGGGTTATTGGGTTCCCTTCAATATGGTTGAGCTGAATGATGCTGATCCATACGCCATGTTCGTTAACGGACGCCGTCAGTGGGGACTGGTCATCTCTTAGCTGCCAAGGCGTATTTTAATTTCTGAATTGATTTTTGTGTATTTTCTATGGACGCTCTCAGCGTACAATATATTTCTGCATCGTTCTCACACGGTTGATTTCAACATGAATGATGTAATCAAATATTTGTAACAATAGCTTGAAAATTTAAAAGAGTGTCCATGGAGTTTCTTGCCCGTTCTTCTCCATAGGTACCTACTCTTTGGAATGGGCGACTAGCTTCATCTTATTGACTGACCGACCTTCTGACAATTTAAAAGTGCCTGTAACTGGTTTATTTGAAATAAATGATTTGATTTGATTTGTGAATCGCTTTATGCAATGTAGAGCAGTGTGAACATTAATAGAATATGTAATGCACTAATGAAAACGATATAAGCTGGGAGTAACTCCACGCGGTGAAGGCGGAAACAGTTTGATAACTGGCTAAAACTCCCATAAAAATGTCCTCTGCACTATATGCCTTCGGGCTTATGTTGTTATATGTGCGTGTAGATGTAATATGTCAAGTACCTAGTTTTTAGTTCATCAGCCAGAATACACTTTAACACCAAAATAGTACAAATAATAAAAAGTAAAAAAACTAAAACCCAACTACGACAAAAAACGACGCTGGAAAAGTATAAAACAAGATTTTCAGAATACTGAACTGAACAAAGTTGCTAATGTAGTTGCAAGTAAATGGACACAGTAATAATGTCATACAATACTATTCTGAAGTATGCAATATTCACTATGTAGAGATAAATTTTCATGTTGGGAAGGGCGTAGTCACACGTTACATACCTACCTACCGTAGCATCTTGACAACCTGTGACTACGCATTTCCAAACATGAAAATTTATCTCTACATAGTGAATATTGCATAAGCACTTCAGAATAGTATTGTATGACATTATTACTGTGTCCATTTACTTACAACTACATTAGCAACTTTGTTCAGTTCAGTATTCTGAAAATCTTGTTTTATACTTTTCCAGCGTCGTTTTTTGTCGTAGTTGGGTTTTAGTTTTTTTACTTTTTATTATTCATTGCCTATTCAATGAAATTTCTATGCTTGTTGACACTTCTCCTTGTGACCCAAGGGCTGGCTTTTATCTCGGCTAAACTTAAGATCTTTCATAACCAATTTAGACGTCATGAAAAACATGGCAGCCAAAAATACATCAATTTACTTCAGATGCCGACTAATTTGATAAGACTAAACTAATATTTGTAATACAGCCTTATTATAACAAAATAAAAGAAATATACAAATGCACCTAATACTTCCGTATTAGTTGCATTTATTTATTTATTAAAACTTCATGCACAATGAAAAAAAATATATTATTTTTTTTTTTTTTTGTATAGGTAAATTAAAAAAAAAAATTTAAAACTTCACTTTATAAGTCTGAAATCGCCAACCCGCATTGAGCAAGCGTGGTGATTACGCTCAATCCTTCTCTGTATGAGAGGAGACCTGTGCCCAGCAGTCGGACGATAAAATGTGGATGATGGTGATGATTTTTTGAATTTCAAAATTATATAATTAAAAAAGTAAAACTTTCAAAAACTTTTTTGTTGACCGTAGATACTTATGAAATATGTATGTGACATATATTATTGTAAAAAAAAATGAATAAAACTCTCAAGACCACTATTTATGAGGAAAGTCATAAATAGTGCTGTTTAGAGTTTTATTTGAACATCTACTAAATAGGCCAAAAAATCGAAAAATTGTGTGAAAGGGAATATTTTATATTACCTATATTTAAACGAACTAAAATGCGTAAGCTAGCTTCATCTACCTGTGTGTGTATACCTGGTGTGGCTACATTAACACAGTTGACCTCAATTCAGTTATAGGGCCGCTGAAACCCATCCTGCTGTCAGATTTCCATTTACATCGGTGACAGGCTACGATGTCAAATCCGTCTCTACTCAACATTAAGAGCACTCTCGTCTCTAATTGGAGATTAATTGAATCAGGGAGCGACGGAGAGCCCTTTGTCGGTTACTCGCATAAAACGCCCTCTCCATCAAACGATCTCCTTAAAAAGAACTTTCTAATTGTACCTAAATGAATAAAGTTTGATTGATTTCTGAGTAATGGTGATAAAGCATTGATTTTGGATTATGAATTTCGAACGTTTTTACATACTCTCAGCGGAGTTTAGCTTTATATGAGTCAGTTGGCGACCACGCGTAGTCGGCGTCGCACGTAGCGCCATGTTCCGCGCTGTGACAGACGGTTGGAAGCGATATTGGTGGGGAACAGGTAACGGAACAAATAATCACGACTTCCTCAATAAACTTCCAATTTATTTACCACCATGTGAAAAGAAAAAAGTGCCAACGTTACATACCTATAATTCTGTTTAATATTTTGCCCGCGCAATTTTTTTCTGAATACCTAAGTGAGGAAAATAACGGGTAAACCAAGAAGTGACGGCGTCTTGTTAATATTCTGTCAGGTTTACTTTATGTGCAGTTGTCACGGCAGATTATTGTTTGTGAAAACTAACACGTCGATTCGTGTTGCTGCAAAAGAAAAGTCTGGTTGTGTAAAGGGTGCTAGCCGGTGCGAAGTACGGCACACCTCAGAAGTTTAAAACTATTTGCGTCTGCGTTCGTTCAACTTCGGCGCGCACTCGTGCGTTTCCGGAGCACGTGGTAAGGGGACCGTGTTGACAGGTGTTGAAAAACTACATAATAACAACATTCGCTTTTCGGTTTTTGGAGAGATAGTACCCGTGTGTTATTTGACAGCAATATTTATTTTTTTGTGGGTTGTGATAATTGTGTTGTTACTATGGTCCATTAATAACCGGATATTTATAACATTGACTGATATTTTTATAGCAGTTTTTGTTATTGCCACAATTAAATTATTTCTCAATGAGTCACAATAAGACAAGAACAGTTTAAATACCTATGTGCAAATATTTAAACATATAAGCCCCGCACGATGATATTGCGATTGGCGGCCATCTTGGTGACGTAGTCAAACTCGCACCGTCGGTACCGTTCGCAAGTTCAGTCCGCGCTTACCCACTTACGCACATCGAATATTTTTGTTAGCTTTTTGTTTTTGTTATCCTGTTTTATTGTTATTCTTGTGTTTTGTTGTTTAGTTTTGTTAACTGTTACTCGTTAAAATGAGTAAGAAATTAATTAATAGTCGTGCTCGTGAAAATATAATTAAAGTGGACAATTATTTTGTTAAAGAGAAAGAGGATTGTAAGTTAGTTCTTGAAAGTATAAACCGTGCTTTAAAAAGTGCTTCGGACATTTTAATAACGAAGCAACTGCTTACAGTTATTAAAAATATTTTGCAAAATTCTATCAAAGTCACGGAGTGTGTGGCATGTGCCACAGGCGTTGCAAAAAATACTGTGACGAAATTGAGACGAGAGCATGAGTCAGCAACAGCCAGTGGCAGCAAAATGAGAACTCCTACTAAATGAAAAAGATAAAGGAAGAAATATTTCGACGGGTTTTCCTTAACAGCTTTAAGAAATATTATAGATTCAATGTGTACGGTGAGGAGAGAAATACCCACAATGCGCAAAATCTTGGCGGCTTCAAAAGTAGACCTTAATTATACTGGTAGTGAAACTACATTAAGAAAAATAATGAAATGTGATTTAGGCTACCAATTTAAACGATGCTACAAAAAAGACTGGCCCTAATTCAAAGACCCCAAATTCAAGCGTGGAGGGCTAAATATTTACGACGTATGAAAGAAAATGACTCGCTTGGTAATAACAAAAGACCCGTTATTTATCTCGACGAAACGTGGATACATGCACACTAAACGGTAGAAAAATGTTGGCAAACAGCAACCGATGGAGTGAGACGGAACGACAGCCCCAGCCGCCGATGGATAGTTCACGCGGGAAGTTAAAGCGGTTTTGTTGACAATGCCCTTTTAATGTTTAAAGCAGACACCAAAACGGGGGATTACTATGATCAAATGAATGCTGAGTATTTCACCAAGTGGCTTACAGACAAAATAGTACCCAACATACCACGCAACTCCAAAATTGTGATGGACAACGCCCCTTATCACAGTAGGGATGAGAATAGGCCACAAAGTATGAACAATAAAAAACAGTTGATTGTTGAGACTTTCCCAACGACAGTACAAAACCTGAACTGTATTTATTAATTAAACGGCACAGACCGCCGAAAAATTATAAAATTGACAATTTATTAGCTGGCAATGGCCATGAAGTCGTTAGATTACCACCTTACAACTGCGACCTCAACCCCATTGAGTACATCTGGAATCTGGTAAAGATTAGGGTGTCAGAAAAGAATGTGGAGCAGTTGGAAAGTCGCATTGAAGCTCTGACGTTGGAGTCGTTGGCGTCAATAACTCCAGATGACTGGCGAAAGGAAGTCAATCATGTTAAACGGCTTGAAGAGGAATACCTATTGGAATAAAGATCGAATAATTGACGAGTTATTTGTCATAAATACGGCGACGACAGTGAATCGGAAACGACAGACACAGAAAGCAGTTATGATTCGGAAGACTATATAATTTTTTTTACATATTATCCTGGTTTTATTTATAAGCTGATAGATGTAGGTAGTAATTAAAACATGACTACTACACAGTGGACTCTGGTTCAATTCCCGCTCGAAAATTAACAGAAATGTAGTTAGAAAAACATAGTATACATGTAAGAAAGATATACGAATAGGTAAGTATATTTTTCTTACGTCTACAAAAATTATTTCCTTGTAATTTTTAATAATGAAAGTTTATTTGTCAGAATATGGGTGAGTAAGTATACCTAAGAAAGAATGTTAAATGCAAAATTAATATTAATTTTATTATACATACACTATTTATAAAGAGTGTAATAAAATTATAAAATACAAATAAACCCTTAACCCTAATATTAATTTATACATACACTCTTTATAAACAGTGTAATAAAATTATAAAATACAAATAAACCCTTAACCCTAATATTAATTTTGCATTTAACATTCTTTTGCTAGCTGTCCTTTTGTGTGACAGATGACGTCACAACGCTGTTATTGTGACAAGGTTCCATCGCAATATCATCGTGCGGGGCTAGTAGTTTGTTTCAAAACGATGATAAGAACTAGGTAGATAATATATCTGTTTTTTCAAACTTGTTGGTTAAAAGAAATGGCATTATAAAAAGTTCGTTTAATGAATGTAAATTACCTTACCTTAGGTACTGTTTACGGCGTGTGTAAATTACTAGTTGCTGCATAATCAGTAAATAATTATTTCCAAGACCTTGGAATTACCATTATAGAGTCAAGGATTGCGTTTTTAACAATAAGGTCATTTTAAATTTACATTGTTATTTTGTCGTGATGGTGACGTTTACAGCGTGTCAATTTTAGTCATACTTGTACTTCCTATTTAATAACTATTACATCAACGATTTTTTTTAAACACCAATGTTAGTGCACTGTATTGGTGATCTCAATTGAAGAATTACCTACCCAAATTTACTCCTAAATTGTTTCATTTCAAGATTCAATGCTCCGTACTTGCCCTTATCTCTAGAGAAACACTATTATCTAGATTAATTCTTCCTTACTAAGGCAATATCGAACTTTTGTACCTTGAAGGTACATGCGATACATCTTATCCTATTTTTTTAATTATGTCAGTTTAATTAAGTACCTATCCTGAACGGTCATACGTCAGGGACATTACACAGGTAAATAAAAATATGTGAACTTGGAAAATCAGCTCTTAAATCAAATCGCCCAAATGGTCCATAAAACCAGGCTATTTCGATTTTTTATTACGATGTTTATGTGCCTTAAATACCTACCTATAAGGCACTTAAACATCGACTCTCCTAGCACCATTTTTATCTTTTTACCCAGTGCCGCTGATTATAGTTAAAATAATGATAATTAATTACTTATCACCTACTCATTAAATTCAGTTACTTAGCATACCTACTTATTTTATTTTTTTATTTGTTTTACCATTTATGTACATGTAGGTATAAAGAGACATGAGAAAACAGAACAAAAAAAAGATATAGAGGTAATGCTTATCTCATGAGAAATCTCTTGCAGCATAGGTATAGACAACAGCAGGTCAAGCTACCCCAAACTGTCAGATATTCCCAATCAACCTTGAACCTTAATACTTTAGAGATAAAGTTGAAAATCTAATAAGGAAATCTGAGAGATTGTAGTAGCTTGATGTGCTGTCATCTGTACCTGCAATAGGTACTATAGATACCGAAATGTAGACAGCGTGTGAAAAATATAATAAGACGAAAAATAATACATAATGGCGCCGAATCTCTTACTCAAAAACTAAACTAATTTTAAGTTAAGTGCATCTTCTTCTTTCTATTTCAATAAGAAAAGCATAGAAGATGACATTTTAGTTAAATCCTGTCAAAATAGGTCACTCCATAAACAGTTTAGAGTAAACGCGATTATAAAGATGGCGACCAAAAATACCTACATCATTTTACGTCAGGAGCGGACCAATTAGACAGGACTGAACTAATATTTTATTTTCTGTCCTTTTCTTAATAAAAAAGAAAGAAAAGATGAGTACATCTTTTTCTTTCTTTTAACAAACAAATTCCCTTGTTCACAAACTAAATTAAATTTAAGTTTAGTAATACTTAAATTTAATTTAGTTTGCGAACAAGGGAATCGAGCCCAATATTAAAACATTTATCTAAAACAAAAACTAAAATTTTGGAATATACTAACATACATACAACATACACATTTCCTTCGAAAATAAATATCAATAGGACCCCAAAAATTATGACTTAAAAGAAATATGTAAGGAATTATAGATATACAATATGTAACGAAAACCCTGTCCGTTCCGTGAAGGTATTGTTAGGAATCGATAACTGATTCTACTAATGCCGACAAAGACGGACTAAAGTTTAATAAAAAATCCCCCTAAAAAAATAAATATTATTTTGCAAAAAGAGGTAACTTAATACATGTGCGGTAGGACACCCTTCCGCGGGCGACGGGGGGCAAGGTACGCAACGCGTAGTCGAATCGCATAAGCGTACCGTCAAAATGGTGTTGTCACTTTTTTTAAAATTACCAAATTTCGGGGAAGTTGGAATTAATTCGCGGGAAAAAAAAGATAATTTCAAAATTCATTAGTATTGTTACTATGATGACTATGTATAATTTTATATTATATTTGGTCATGTGTTTACCTAACCTGTATTATCCTTATGGGTCGGACAGTGTTTTCTTTACACATTGTAGATAATGTGGACATGTGGTCTTCTTATACTCTGCTTTTATGAGCTGCAATTACGTATCACACTATTACTATCAGTTGGAATCATATCGAAACATATTGCTAATCCATTGCTCCATGTGTTCGAAAAGTGTGTTTGCTCAACAACGTAAAGAACGCAATGAATAATGTTGAACTGTCAAAATGAAACCCATTGCTACTGATAGTCATCATCATCATCATCATCCCAGCGTTAATATCCCAGTCGCATCCGAAGCCTTTTCAGCTTTGGAGTCTGGGGTCCGCTTTACCAGTCCAACTGCTGATATGGCTAAACTTCGACATTTTCCGTGAAGCGACTGCCGTCTGACCTCCACAACCCGAAGGCGACATCGAAGCATTGCAGTTAGGCCAATTGTTGGACTTTTGAGGGCTCCAACGACCCGTAACGACTGCCATTAGATGTTCGTATGGCAACCGGGACCCACGGCTTAACGTGCTTTCCGAGGCACGACCAAACCAGTGCAAATATTCATATTCATGCATACAAATACTTGCACTGTGCGGGGATCGAACCCGCGCCACCTTGCGCAGCGGCCGCGCCCGCTACCGCTACGCCACGGAGGCTGTCATTGCTACTGATAGTGTGCTACGCAATTACCCTGCAGTTCAATAGTTCAACTAGTTGCGCCCTGCAATTTCACCTGCGTAAGTAGTAGTAGTTCGATAAAATCTAATCGCGCTAATCTCAGGAACTGCTGGTCTGATTTGAAAAAATATTTTTGGGTTGGATAGCCCATTAATCCAGGAAGACTTTAGGCTATATTAGATCATGCTGCGACCAATAGGAGCAGAGCATATCAAAAATTTTAAATGTGTGCTGCATATTATGATCTGTACCTAAGTGTAATAATGTATCTATAGAAATCGACTCTTTTGGTGTTAAAATAAAATGTTCAAATAACCACGCGAACGAAGTCGCGGGCGGCCACTAGTAATAACTAGAAACGTATTCTCATGCCTAACGAAGATATATTCGAAATTTCATTAGAATCGGTTCAACCGTTTTGGAGGAATTCGAGGACAAGCAGTGTGACAGGAGCATTTTAGAATTTATTATATTAAAATCATTATGAGGACGAAATTCCCATAACTATTAATAGCCACAATGTTCCATTGAAATTCCCAACTTGTTTATTATATTATTAATACAATAACAACTTCAAATGAGAGTACCTACTAGGAAAACATTTGGCTAAAGGCTGTTATCAATCTATGATGCGTTATACCGCTGTGAAGCAAAGTAAATATTTTCCTTGTTTAAGTGGGTCTTGACCAATATGAGATTAAGTATCGCATAGGCAGCGGACAAAGTTTCCACTGATGGGACACAGGCCTTCTTTTCTTTCTTGCTTTCTTCGTTGACTTCGCATAGTTTGTGCATTTAGCCAATGTCACGTAACGTTCACGTAAATTTTCATTCATTTCGAAAAAGACCTTCCTGCTGCATATTAACGATCTGCTGATGCCCGGTATCTATGGGTATGCAGATGACAGCACAGTTGTAGAGAGATACCTGCCGGATGCTCGGGCTAGTAGGGAATCAATCCGGTCCGAAAGAGAGGCCATGGTTGAGCGAACGAGTGTTGCACTGCAGGCAGTCTCCGAACGGGGCAATGCCAATCTTGTAGCATTCAATGCCGCCAAAACACAGGTGTGTCTTTTCACCGTCAAAAGGAGCCCGTTCACCTTGGCTCCTACTTTTCGAAATGTGTCCTTGGAGTGTTCCGACCGCCTTCAGCTTTTGGGAGTTGAGATTTCCTCGAACCTTAACTTTGGACGGTTCATTGAGTCCAAGGCCAAGGTGGCTGCCAGGAAACTTGGCGTTATCGCAAAGGTCCGGCAGTACTTCACACCTGGGCAGCTTCTAGTTTATACAAAGCACAGGTCCGTTCGTGTGTGGAGTGCTGCAGCCACATTTAGGCTGGTGCTGCCAAGTGTCACCTGGCCACTTTGGATTCAGTGGAGAGACGTGCAAAGAGGCTGATTGGTGACCCTGATCTAACTCGAGTTGGTCTCCAAAGCCTAAAACACAGCCGTAGAGTAGCCAGCCTTTCGGTGTTCTATAGGATGCATTTCGGGGAGTGTGCGAGGGAATTGCATGATTTAATTCCCCCATCTCCGTTCCACCAGCGGACGACCCGTAGTACGGCTAGTTTCCACCCTTACGTTGTTAACACCACTACGATCCGGACGAAGCGTTTCGCCTCCTCCTTTATACCGCGTACATCGAGGGACTGGAACAATTTGCCAGCGGCGGTGTTTCCATCGGACTACAATTTGAGTGTCTTCAAGGCTAGAGTGAATAGGCTCTTAATAAACTAGTGCGCTTTACCATCAACGATTGCGTCACTGGTTACCATCAGGCAGGATTGCGGTCAAGCGCTGGTTTATAATATGTAAAAAAAAAAAAAAAAGACGGTCGCGTGAACCATCTACGAGGGAGGTTTGAGTCAAAGTTATGATGAGGCCACTATGCTGCGATATCTCAATGTTTTTTTTATGAATTATTTTCTGAATGCCCTTTTTGCTACATAAATCACGCACTTTTATTAAGTATACAATACTATAAATAATTAAAAAGTTCAATGAAAAATGAGCGTGACACTCAGCTTAACTCCCACGCAGGCCTTCTCTGTGTAAAAGGAAGTAGGCCGTTTTCCACCACGCTGGCTTAGTGCAGGTTTCAGATGTCATTGATGTCACATGTCTACGAATTTGCGGTTCTATGTAGCACGGACGACAGCAGGTCAACATACCCGAAACTGTCAGAAATTTCCAATCAATTTTGAGCTTTAAAGTTGAAAATTTAATAAAGAAATCTGACAGATTATAGTAGCTTGATGTGCTGTCGTCTGTACATTGACAGTTTAATCGTTGTGTTTTCCTTTACACAAATATATAATGTACACAAAGAGAACTCTCTGTCTGTGATCGAACTTAAGAGGGAACTCTAGTGGTGCTTTCTCTATACAAACGTATTCCGCTGTTTTCTTCGTGGATAATGCTTTTAGAGCAATTTTTATTTCTGTGATTACCGTGTTTATACGTGCCCCTATCATTTGATTTTTTCCGAAACTTAAATAATAAAATAATTACGATACTTCAAAATCGCGAAAAATAATCCATTTTTACCGTGATGTTCAGATGACTATTAGACAAACGTGATAAGTTTTTGACAAAAAAGAAAATGATAGAAGCTTATGTATATTTTTCCTCAAAATTTTGATAAAAAAATAATTGAGATCTGTCGTGTTTTGGAAAAGGAAACAGCGGAACACGAAACGTCTTTTGGTCAACGTTTTTGTAGGTAAAATCAGCCTGAGCTGCAACTGTCCTTTTCGCACTTTACCGGGAGAGGTTGGAAGCAGCGCGACGGCGATAGTTTCTTCAAATACCTATTGTCCTAATTCCTTGGCTCTAGAGTCCCCTCTTAAAACTTGTAAATCACGGCCATTGCCACTACGCCACCACTGTTCTCATTATCGATTGCACATCATAGTACAACGAGATCTCTGGAGCCCTACTATGATAAGTCAAAACCATCATTGAACCGTTATGGAAAACGTATAGCGCTATTCATCCTCTAGCTCTATCTTTGTCTGACACTGGAACTGTGATGTTTTTTTGTATGATGGCCTGCTGGGTGGGTTAGTATGACGTCATATCATAGTAACACCCCTGAGCAGGCAATACTTTCAACCTTATTTACATACAGAAGAAGAACATGTTCTTGACAACTGGCTGTTTCATACAAACGAATACGTGTTTTGCTAATTTGATCTTTAGTAGCTAAGTAATAGAATAGATTTCGCTGACTCATAGACCGTAGTTAATCACTTACTATAAAACTACATATGTGGGTAACTACTATAAGTTCCTTTCAGACTGCAAAGGGCTTGCTTGCCTTGAAGTGTCATGTTAACATTGTACCTACTCGCTCAAATACGTGATGTATATGTTTTACACTAGCTGCACCACGCGATTCGGCTCGCGTAAGTTTCGATCTGGTGAGAATATCCGGATAAAGTATTCTATTTAGTCTGGTTATAAACCAGCTGTGAGCAAAATTTCAGGCAAATAGGTACAGGAGTTTTGCGTAAAAAAATCACAGATTTTTCCGGAGATTCTACGCAGCGTAGTTTACACACATGAATATCATTACTTTTTCCAAAAAGTTACTTTGTTTGCTCCGAGAGCGGGCGCAGGCACCCCAAGTTACTACAACAGTTAACATTCAACCTTCACAAAAGGTTTGCATGTAAAGACATTGTAACAATCATGGAGTTTAAAACCGACGCAAACCGTCCATCATAGTTTTTAAATAAGAAATAACATACCTATGTCCTATGTACAGACGGCACATCAAGCTAGTAGAATCTGTCAAACTTTAATAGATTTTAAACTTTATTGCCATAGCCATGGGTTCCAGATTGATTAAAATTTGACAGATTTGGGTAGCTTGATGTACATACTTATATACATCACGCCTGTGTTCCACTTTGGGATAAAAAGGCGTATATTAAAAGACAGCCCATGAAATCAACTGGGCACGTCTCAGAACTATTTAAAAAGTACAATTAGAAATCCCTGAATAACCCAATAACACATCTCAATAAATCAATGGCAAGACCTCGTGCGTAAGATATTAACGGGAAACGTGCAAATCTTCACTTTTAATTAATAATACTATTTCTTCTATAGACGTCTTACACGTTTTACGATTCCGATTTGTACGTTTTGGACGAGCCAATTCGTATGCATTAATTAATAACACAATCTTTTCCTTCACCTTTTTGAGAACAGTGGTGATGAAATTACATATTTACACAAAGGACAATGTTTGCCTGGGTTCAGTATCAAGTCCATCATCACTGCGCCAGCACTGATATCTGCAATCTGATCATCTGATTGCTAATGGAAAATAATTCCGCTGTTTTTCTGTGTTTTTAATTTACAGTAATGAGCCTACATACGCTCATAATACAACAAACTTATACGAATAGAAGTATAAATATAACATCCATTGCATATTAACATTTATAACGGCGGCGGCCACACACAATTAACCGGTTCAGGGAGCTCGTACGGTTTCATTGCTTTAATAACCGGTCCCATTGCATAACGAGAAACGAGTAATCGGTACGAGGAATCCGGACTTCAGTCGTGCTCGTAACCAATCGTCAGTGCCTGACGTAAATTGACGTATTTTTAGTCGCCATATTTTATTCAGTAAACTGTCAACTGGAGTAGTAATTTGACAGTAGTTACGTAGTAGTTGATTTGACAGGATTTTTTATTTCATGGATGTCCATTTCATATTTTCTCATCGATGTCCGCGGCCCTAGGGTAGGCAACGAGATCTGTTAGACTCTTACTGACTAAAAATAACCCTGGTGTTCCATCTGACACCTACAACGAAGGTTGCAAGAATAACACTGCTTCCGCAACCACCGAAATTTGACAGGGCTGGGCTAACATCTTATCTTCTTCTTAAAAGAAAAATATGCTCTGAATTTAAATTTAGTTTGTGATTAAGGGATATGCGCGCCGATATCTATACAGTATATAGGTTACTAACTACATAGGTTATAAGACCGTAAATTAGATAGCTACCCCGTTTAAATTGAAATGACACATTAATTTAAAATCTTATCGTCATTGTTCGATAGTATGGGTTGAAGAGCCTTTCTGTTTCATTATATTTCAATATATGAGGAACATAACTTTCGTCATACATACATGTATATGTACGTACGCAAACTCACTCCCTCGTCCCATGAGGGTAGACAGAATCTATAGAGTGCCATCTGTTACGATCCTAACATTGTATACTTTTGCTTTACCTACATACGTGCGCCGTTTTTAAATTATTTTTTCTTCCTTTTTGATAGACTGGTCCATGAAAATGACCACGGAATAGCTGTTCTGTGAAACTGACATTATCCTACTCCTCAAAGAAAAAACAACTCAAAAGTTTGTATGGAAACGTGGTGTTTGTTACTATTTCACGTAAAAACTGCTAAACAGATTTGCTTGAAATTTGGCAGAAATCAAAATCAAAAGTCATTTATTCAATATAGGCTGAGAATCAGCGTCTTTTGAACGTCTATATTACACAAGACAGTCCCCCCTAAACGCACGCCCTTACAAGTAGAGTTCCTTCACATAGGTGTATTATCACTAGGATTAACATATTTTTATAAATTTCTGCCGAAATAATGGTTACATAAACAAAATTTTACTTCAGTACCTTTAGCTTTTTCTTTCTACATATTTCAGAAAAGAACAAAAAATAAATATTATTTTAGTTCTGTCTTCAGAGACAGGATAAGGAAATTGCTTGAGAGAACAGACTGAAAATATTTCAAAACATGTTTTAACATAACTCAAAATGGAAGAAAAAATTTCTTATTACCATCAAATAAGTGCCTCAAACTTGTAAAACTACTCATTTCACGTTCATGAAATGGTTATCAAGATTGTAAGGGAGTCACGTAGTCAGCGTTAAGATTTTACTACTCGTAATAAGACAAGTTAGTACATACATATATCTAGTATCTACTTTGGGACACGTCCATCAAATATCAGGGAAAATGTACATGTAACTTAGATTACTAAGTTACATGTACATTTAATGATTGTTTTCTTTTTTTATGGCCAGAAAACTAGTTTTAAGATATACTTATAAATATTGTGTAGGATGGTAAAAAAACCCGCATCGAGTATGCTTTACAAAGCTGTATTATAATTATTTGTAATAAAACAATTTTGATTATTTTTGCTTTTTTATCAGACGTTGTTTCGTACCATGTCTTAGGATTCTAAGTCCACAGGAAGTAGATTCAGTTCATGGGATGTAAGAATAAGTTTTGATTCCCTTGCGAGTGTCAAAAATTTGCGGAAATTTGGAGCATAAACGATTGTATCTCTTGATTGTGTTGGCTTATAAGTTTGATTTTTTTTTCATAGCTCCAAGAGAGAAAGACGTATTTAGTATAAATTTCAGCTTGATTCGTCCATGCTTTCCTGAGAAAAAGAGTCTTGACAACATTGTGGTTATGTAAGGGTTTCCTTTCGAGGTACAAAACGCTAAAAAAGCATTTCTGATTCTTTTGTTTTATAAAACAAAATCATCTGTGTTTTCCGATCGAAAATGTCGATTCTACTAGTACGTCCTGTCTGTTGTTTACCGTATTATTCTCTAGAATGATCTTTAGTCCTAAGCGGTCACGATTGTTTTTATTATATTTTACCATCTTCCATGGTTATTTAATGTATTTATTTAAAACTCTGACTTATTCATATATTCGCTATGATTTCCATTCACCTAAATTTAAAAAAAATCACTTGGCTATTTCTTATCATTCATCATATTCATTATTTAAAATATTAATAAGTCATTAACTACAATATAAGTACCCAATAAAATTATTACAACGTGTTTTTGAATCAGCACAAAAATAAATTATTTCCATTTTTTATCTCTCACACCTAGTCAATTACGTACATATCTACCCAAATTCTTTCTATGAAACATAATTCGATTGTATTATCAACGAGCGCCTATTTCTTAGAGATCGCAATAGATATTAATTCAACATTAGTATCAATCAGCTTATCGATGCCAATCAATATGATTAAACCAGTATATAGTGAATGTTCGACACTTCGATAGAATTCATTACTTAATTAAGAAAAGCCTTGTGTCGAAGTTACGAAACAGAGCGAAAAAGCAATAATTGATATTGACTTGGATCCGTAGCATAGTTATTAGGTACGTTACGCTCTGAAAGTCAGTGAAAATAAAAATGTAATCACCAGGTTGATTCCGAAACACACATTAAAATGCAATGGTTTTTTATTTTAACAGTTCAACAACATTCATTGCGTTATTTACGTTGTTGAGTAGACGAATCTTTTTTTTTTTTTTAATAATTATAAACTAGCGCTTGACTGCAATCCCGCCTAATGGTAAGCAGTGATGCAATCGTTGATGGTAAAGCGCGCTAGTTTATTAAGCCCATTCACTTAAAAAACCTTAGTGAATAGGAAGGAAGACGGCAGTTGAGCGAGGTGGTGCAATGTTAGACCTAATAACACGACCAACGATGCTGCGCCAGAGGGAGATTGATGTGGAGACCCTCCACGACCAAACTCCCGGCACAACAACATTTTACGCATCGTACCTGGCACACATCGCAACACAACTACTCAGACCCGTCCTCCGTACGGCTTCACCAGACATCATGGCGGAACACGACGAATCGCTTGGCGGCAAGACTTTGATTGGTGGGTGGTAACTTCTGCCGGCAGCCGATGTTATGGCCTACCACCGAGAAACATTCAGGAATGATTCAGGATTTTCCTTTATACTCTTTAGGGTTGTGAATGAAAGTTTGTTGTATATTTTTTCCTAAAGAAATCCAGAGGCACGTTGCAGGATTTCACATAGGGCTTCAGTAATAAAAATATATATAATTATATATATAAATACATAAATACACCACAGAGAGCAGCTGTTGTTCCCTCGTGGTATCGGCCGCAACTTAGAAATTGTAGATCATAGGTTAGAACCCCACCACGCGCTTTATTACTTTGTGTAAATTATTTCACCGCTACGAAAAAAAAAAATGGAAAATTGAAAAAAAAAACATTTTTTTCTAAATTTCGACACCACAACGTCAGTGCGTCAACTTGTCTATAGTAATATTGATTGAAGATCCTGTAAAGAAAAAGTATATTTATTTCATTCTAAACACGCGAACGACAGGTGTAAGATTCCCTGTGGATAAGCACTAAGAAGTTGTGAATGACAGTCGGTTTGGGCTGTTCTGAGTATGTAGTTTTGACGTTCAAACAGTACCGAATAATATTAACCGTTAGTTATTTGATGATTTGAATTATTTTCGTAACTATGTACGGACGACAGCAGGTCAAGCTATCCGAAAACTCTCAAATATTCCCAATCAACTTTGAGCCTTAATGCTTCACTACATATTATATGCTTCACTAAACGGCGCGGTGTTCGCGGCGGTTTTTTATACAACGTTCACAGTTTTTGTGTAGTATATTTAATATCAGCATTGCACCCATGCGAAGCCGGGGCGGGTCGCTAGTTAGAGATAAAGTTGAAAATCGAATTAAGAAATCTGACAGCTTGATGTGCTGTCGCCTGTACATCAAATTAGTTCCTTAGTATAAACCCATGATAAACGCAACAGAACTGACATTGTATGCTACATATATGAGTTTGTTTATGGGACAAACAAATTAAGAGGAACAATCATTCCTATCGAATCGATTGCGGGCGAGTGTAGTTTGATTAAACCAATTTATGGACTGGATTCTTCTGTCCAATATACATTAATATATAGAATGCTATGTATGTTTGAAATTAATGCTTTTTATTGTGGACTGTATTAATTTCCGTGGGTTGTGGTGCTCTTCAATGAAACACCTTCGTACTCTTCGATCTTTATTAAAACCTTCTCAATATCTCCATAGGTGGCTTGCTCACTGGTTGACTAGGTATCCTTCTTGTTTAGGAGACTATTCCGATCACTGATCACTTTTGACTACGATTTTTGTGAGCAACCCACCTTCTTAAGTACATTTCTACCTGGGTACAAGTTGTGCTAGGGGCGCGACATGGAGCTTTTTGATCAGCCAATCCTGATTCGGCTTTGATCACGCGATGTTTTTCTCCCTTTCTAGTCCTTGTCGCACCTCTTTACAGCCAATCACAATACGTTTTATTAACCAATTAAATCAAAGTTTACATTTTAATACTTATTCTACTTATTCAATCTACTTATTGGTATTTTACATGTTTTTATTTAATCAACGCGATGTCGTCCGTAACAGTTCTCCCCCCGGCGTAGCTCGCGAAGCCTCTTCTTCTTTCACGAGGACGACGAGCTTACTCGCTGGTCGCCGGAAGAGTCCCGTCTTGGTCCGCACCTCCACTACGCGGGTGCTGCCATCTGCTGCAGGATACGTGCGCTCTACAATCCCCATTGGCCATGTGTTCCGGGGTAGCGTGCTGTCCACTATTAAAACCACGTCGCCGGCCTGCAGTGGCCGCGCGCTGTTCTTCGGTTCGCCCCGTGGCGCCAAGGTCGGCAAGTATTCCCGCAGCCAACGCCGCCAGAAATGATCGGCGAGCGCTTGGCTTGCTCTCCAGGTCCTTCTATCGTCCTGGCTGCAGGGCCCCGTTGTGGGCATACCGTCTGAGGACCCCAACAAGAAATGATTTGGAGTCAGGGCCTCTGGGTCTCGAGGGTCCACACTCACGTGCGTCAGGGGTCGTGCGTTCACGGCGAACTCTGCCTCTGTGAGGAGCGTGCTTAGTACTTCCTCTGCAGGCGCCTTCTCCTTCAATGTTGCTGCCAGTGCCGTTTTGACGGAACGCACCATTCTCTCCCACGCACCGCCCTGATTGGGTGCGCCTGGGGGTATGAAGTTCCACTTCATACGATGTCGTAGGCCTTCGTCGCCTAATGCAGGCAACCATTCGACGTAAGCGGCTCGGAGCTCCTGATCGGCTCCCCGGAAGTTGGTCGCGTTGTCGGAGTACATCACGGCCGGCCAACCCCTACGTGCTGCCATTCTTCTCATTGCCATTATGGCGGAGTCCGTCGACAGGGATGAGACTAGTTGCAGGTGTATGGCGCGTGACGTGAGGCAGGTAAATAGGGCCCCCCATCTCTTCTCGCGCCGACGCCCTATCTTGACTGTCATCGGCCCGAAGTAATCCACCCCGCAGTTTGTGAACGGGCGATGGAACGGGTCCAGGCGGGCGCGCGGTAGGTCTCCTGTAGCGGGTACTTGCGGCGTCCCTTTCCTCCTCTTGCAGTACGCGCAGCTTCGTTCAATAGCACGTACCGTGGGCCGCAGGTGTATTACCCAATACCGCTGCCGTAGGTCATTGGTGACGCGCTCACGGTTTGCATGGCCCGCGGCGCAGTGCTCTCTTAGCACTAAGAGCTTGGTAATCCTGTGTCGACCGTCCAGTATAATCGGTCGCTTTATTTCACCGGGTGCTGTCGCTGCTTCAATGCGACCTCGCACTCTCAAGAGTCCGTCCTCCAATACAGGGTCCAACCCGTATAGACGGCTCGTCTTCGAGAGGGGACGAGAGGACTGTATCTTCTTCATGTCTTCTCCGAAACTTTCCTGCTGCGCTCGTCGCAGGAGCTCCCTCTCGGCTCGTATCACATGTCGGTGCTCGACTCTTACTGCTGCGCGACGGCACATATCAATGAAGGCCAGCACTCTTGCCGCCGCTCGCACCAGTGTCTCGTACTTGGAGAAGCGGGCAGGGTCGGGTAGCCAGCTTTCTCCCTCTTTCTTCGTTATGTGGAGGACTTCAAGTTCCTAGGTCTTCACAAGGCGTAGTTGTCCCAGGCCATTGCTCCCGTGGTAGGTACAGGAAGCTAGGCCCCTGGAACCACCGATTATTTTCGTCGATCGGTGTATCGGTCAGCCGGGTGGCGTCGTCCGCGACGTTGTGCCCTGTTGGCAGCCAGCGCCACTCTTCTTTCGAGGTGAGCTCGGCGATCTCCCCCAGTCGATGCGCGACGAACGGTGTGTATCGCCGGGTGTCGTGTTTCACCCAGTGTACAACGGTAGAGGAGTCCGTCCAGTATGTTGTCTTGCTGACCTCTAGCCGGTGTTCCTTCTTTATCGTGTCAGCAAGCCTGGCTCCTAGAACCGCCGCTTGCAGTTCCAGTCTTGGGATGGTCTGCGCCTTCCGTGGTGCCACCTTAGCCTTGGCGGCGCTCAGCACCACGTTCACGGTGCCGTCATGGTTCACCACCCTCCAGTAAGCCACTGTTGCGTAGGCTTGCTCGCTGGCGTCGCATAGCACGTGTAACTCCACGTCCTCGTGTCTCTTCACTGTGTAGCTTCTGGGTAGTCGGAGCTGTGCGATGTCGGTGAGTTGGGCGAGCCACGCAGCGAAGTGCTCGTTCTCTTGCTCTGGTATCGGCTCGTCCCACGATAACTGCAGTCGCCACAAACTCTGCAGTATAATCTTGGCCCTTATTGTGTAATGGCTCAACAGCCCTAAGGGGTCATCCATAAAGTACGTCACACATAAAGGGGGGAGGGGGGTGTCGACAAAGTGTGACATGGTGTGACAAGGGGTGGGTGGGGTAGTAAGTTTCGTGACATCACGTTTCAAAATCTAATATACCTAGAGGTAGTAATCGCGTAATTTGAAATATTAATTATAAACTAAAAAATATATCAAACTCTATCTTCGGGACAATACGGTTTAAATTGTTTTGTTTACGATGTTTTAATTTAATAATTTTTCGATGTGAAATTGCAAAACATGTGACGTCACACTAGGGAGGGGGGGTTTCAGAAATGTGAACACCTGTGACAAGGACGGGGGAGGGCTCAAAAAATCATGAAATTCGTGTGACGTACTTTATGGATGGCCCCTAAGGGATCATATATGGACATAACTGCGCTGAGTGCTTCTCTTTTCGTCGGAGCACGTCTTCTATCTCGTACTGGAACGGGTACTCGGCTCATTGTGGTATTAAAGCCGAGCTCGTCTCGTTCTGCGTCCCAGTACAGCCCCAATATTTTGTTCGCGGGCATCTCACCCCCCAGCTGTGTGGGTGTCGTGGCGCGCAGCTCTTGCGGTATGTCGCGTAGCACCGTCTCGTTGTTGGTGCTCCATCCACGCAGCGTGAATCCAGCGACTGCGTGCACCTGTCTTATTTGTTCAATGGCTTGCAGAGCTTCTTCCTGGTCATCATAACTGACCACCAAGTCGTCCATGTAGTGACTGTTCTTGATTGCATCCAGCGCCAGCGGGTATTCTTGTCCGTGCATGTCTGCGTTGTGGTTCCGTACATGATGCGCCATATACGGGGAGCTGGCGGCACCAAAGATCATGCTGGTCATCTTGTAGTGCCGTGGAGGTCCCGTCCGATCGCTGCCTCTCCACAGGAACTGTTGTGCCGGCTGGTCCTCTGGTCGGATTTTAATGCGCAGGAACATCTCTTGAATGTCTGCTGTTACCGCTATGGCTTTCTCCCGGAAGCGGAATATAATCCCGGGTAGCGATAACAGCAGATCTGGCCCTTCCAGGAGTCCGTCATTTAGACTCACGCCATAGCTCTTTGCAGCCGCGTCGAATACCAGCCTCTGCTTGCCAGGCTTGTTTGGGTTCTGCACGGCAAAGTGAGGCAGGTACCAGCAGACAGCGCTCTTACTCTCGGTGCCGTCACATGGCACCGCGTATCCCTTCTGGAATAAGTTGTCCATTTGTGCACTGTACTGCTCGGCAAAGTCTGAATTTGCGTCCATTTTCATTTCAAGTTTCTTCAGTCGGCGAAGCGCTGCCCCGTAGCTTGGCGGCATATTTATATCGTCGCGTCGCCATGGTAGTCCGACTTCGTAGCCCCCGTCGATCTTCTTTGTGGTGCCTTCCACGATTGCTACCGCGCGCTGGTTGGCTTCACTTACGCGCGGTTCTCGCGCTACGCCTAGCGCTTCGATCTTAAAGTGGGCTTCTACTTGGTCATGAAGTCTCTGACAGTCGTGTTGCTGCTTGTCAGTTTCGTACACGTGTAGTACGTTGTCTTCACTCACGATGACGCTCCGTGGCGCGGTTCCGTGGATCACCCAGCCGAGCCGCGTTAGGGATGCGGCCGGTTGGTCGGGAGCGCCAACTCGGAGTCTTCTAGATACGATGCATTCCCAGTGATCTGTGCCCACTAGGATGCCAGGTCGTGTCGGTTCGTAACACACCTCTTCGGTCGGTAGGTCACGTAAGTGCTCGTACTCCAGCAGGGTCTCTGGTATAGACTGCTGGTGAAGCTTCAGGTCCTTCACGGTTCTGGCCCTGAGCTTGTGCGGTGCGCTGGTCTGGCTGACACCACTCACTTTCACAGTGACGAGCTTGCTATCCTGCACCTGCGATGACATGTTTACACCACAGATGTGTAGTGGCTGCGTCGTTCCCTCCGCTCCGATCTTCGCGGCCAGGTCCGCGTCAATGAGGGTAATGGTGGCCCCTTCATCCAGGAGCGCGTGCGTTCTCACCTCCCCCCGTGGACCGGTGACGACGACAGGACACATCTTCAAAAGCACTGTTCTCGGGCCGGCGGCTGGTCGGGTAGCCACCGACATGACTGCTTCTTCTGTCGGTTCTTCTGTAACATGCTGCTCAGTCGCTTGTTTTATGTCGGGCGACTCTCTGGGTTCCCTGTGCAGTGTAGCATGATGTGGTCGGCGGCACTGATTAACTCCGCATGACCTTGCCTTGCACGTGGCGCGCCTGTGCTTCTTCTGTGCGCACTTGAAGCACAGCTTGTGCTGCTTCACCATCTCCCAGCGCTGATCGATGGTCATCGCTCTGAACTGCGGGCACTTGGTTAGCACGTGACACTGTTTACAGCTGGGACACTGGTCTTCGTCGGCGTCTTCCGTAGCATACACTGTGTTACGCTTTCTATTCAGGGTCACGGCCGGTCTTATTTCCTTCTTCACGGCCGTGGCACTTGTCGGTGGGGCGTATGTGTACCGTAACGCCCTATCCGCTTCACGCATTAGAAAGCGAGATAACATCACTAACTCAGGTTCCGGTGAACCTTCGTTATCACTCGCGAAGTCACACCACCGCGATCGTAGGTGGGGACTCAATTTGTCCAACACTTCACGGGCCAGCAAGGGATTATATAAGTACCCCTTGCGATCGATTGTCTTTAACACACACACTGTGTTCTGGATCTTAATCGCAAAACTGTTCAAGTCACTAGCACTAGCACTGGGTTTCGGCATCCTCTTCAAATCTTCTAGCGTCTTATCTATTATAACTTCTAGTCGCCCGAAGCATTGTTCCAGAGTCTTCATTATGACGTCTGGGTCGGTGGCCGTATGTAGTAAGGCCACTACGACGTCTCGTGCTTCGTTCCTGAGGCAACTTCTAAGCCGCTGGAGGTTCTCTGCCGGTGACACGTTGTACATGCTGGTCGTGTCGTAGTACGATGCCTTGAAGGGTAACCACTCGCTGACTGCGCCGGAGAAAACGGGTAGATCCGTGTGTCGTAGTCTTGGTCTCGCCATCTTTTCCAGCGTCACAGCCAATTGTTCGATGCTGTTTCTGGCTTTCGTTGGCGTCGGTGACCGACCACGTGGCATCTGTTTTCTATCTTCTCTCGCATCTGTGCCTCTACCTTCCTCCCCCCGTAGGTCGTTGGGGTTGTTGCGCAACCACTGATCCACTTTCTGGTGTGGGTGTCCTTCCGCATCTTCGTGGACGCTCTCCTGTTCGTCCTGGATTATTGACGTCTCGGCGGCTAATCTTTTCCTTACTAGATCCGCCTCTATTTCTAATTCTTTTCTTCTAATTGCTGCTAGCCTTTCAGCTGCTTCTAGCTCCGCTAGCTTAATCCGCGTCGTCGCACTCGTCGTTGATCTCACTGACCGCGGCGGTGATACCATCTGTCTGCGTTCTGACGATGGCCCTGCGGTCGCGACGTCCGCTGTGGTAGCGCGTCCCTCCACTTGAGGTGACGCTGGAGGATCCAGAGACAGTCTCCTTGCCCGTTCTTGCTCGATGATTTCCAACTCCCGGCGCCGTCCCGCCGTCTCTGCTGCGTCGATCTGGCTACGTGTCACGACCATGGCTGAGCCTCTTGTGGCACCTCGACGTATCAGGCGACCCGGTTTCGTAGGATTCAACGACGTAATCCGGCTTCTGAAGGACCAGACGATATTGTGGACTGTATTAATTTCCGTGGGTTGTGGTGCTCTTCAATGAAACACCTTCGTACTCTTCGATCTTTATTAAAACCTTCTCAATATCTCCATAGGTGGCTTGCTCACTGGTTGACTAGGTATCCTTCTTGTTTATCCTTTTTGTTCTATTCCGATCACTGATCACTTTTGACTACGATTTTTGTTGCTCGGGTCCTCTCTGCGACCCCGAGTTGGGGGCGCGAGGAGACGGTTTGGGGGCTCCTTGATGGCCCCATGACCGTGGGTTCGGTCTCTCGGCCTCCAAAAATGGAGACCCGTCCTTGGGGTGCACCCTAGGGGTGCTACTCTTCACTCTTCGCACACCTAAGTCGACGCCGCGAGGGTGTGCCTTCCCTCCGGCGGTGGACGGTGTGCTTTGTTGTGTGTAGCTGTAGGAGCGCCTGAAGTGTTTCACGACGCCCGTGCGATCAGACCCCTACCAGGTTGGATCACGGGTTGCCCCCGTGAAGGCCCAGCAAGAGTCGATCAGCGACCGGGCGTCGGCTTTGGTTGGCGCTCTGCTACAGCGGGTGATTACCCCGCCCCCCTAACAGCTCAACCAGCTATGTACGGTAGGCTGCGAGGGTACGGGGGGTAGTGTGTGTTACGAGCGGTTTGTAGGTGTGTATTCACCGCTCGTGTGGTATTCTGAGTGTGTACCTGTATGTGGAGTAGTGCATGTGTGTTCGTCGTGCGCATAGCGCCTATATAAATACAGTCCGCAAATGCGCACGGCGGCGTCGTATTGCGAATGAATAGTGTCTATCCTTGTCTGAGTAGGTCACGTGTATTTGTGTTTGTGACCTACCCGGGTGTCAACTCTTTTTGTCGGGAGGCCTCGCGTGCCAGGGCGCAATGTCTTTAATGTGGTGGAACTCGGAGGTGCTGGCACGCGAGAACATCCCCTTCGCCAGGCGGACGACGAAGTCATCGATGCTCTCGACACGCAGGTCCCTGCTGATTACAGAGTTCCTCACGTACCGGGGGGCTTTGACGATTTGACGCAGCGTGATGTTCTGCTGCGTCCGGAGCTTCTTCCTGTGCGTCTCGGCCGTGAGGGCGAGCCAAGCCGGGGCAGCGTAAGTGAGCTGCGGCCGCACGTAGGTTTTGTAGATCCCCAGCTTGACTCGCGTGGAGAGGCGTGACGAGAGCACCGGGCGTAATAGGTTTCGGCTTACCTTACCCCGCGCGACGGTGTCGCAGACGTGCGGGCCCATGGTGAGCCGGCTGTCGAGTGTGACCCCCAGGTATTTGGCGGTCTTGGTCCACTCGACCTCGGTCCCCATGAGCCGAAGGTTCGGTGGATGACGTCCGCCTCGTGCCGTGACGATTATAGCCTGCGTCTTACCTGCGTTCACCGACATTCTCCACTTGCTGAGCCAGTCGGGGAGGTCGTCCAGAACGCGCTGCATTTTGATGGCCGCGTGGTCAGCCGACAGCGACGTGGTGATGTACGCGGCGTCATCTGCGTACAGCGCGAGGGTTGCAGTGTGCGTGGCGGGGATGTCGTCGTTGTATACCGAGTACAACGCAGGCGAGACGCAGCTTCCCTGCGGCACGCCCGCTCCAATGGGGCGCGCGCTCGATGACACGTCCTCCACCGATACCTTGAAAGTCCTGTCTTTCAGGAAGGAGGAGACCACCTGTATCAAGCGACGAGGCGCGGTGGACTTGGTCAGCTTGTAAATAAGGCCGGCGTGCCAGACCCGGTCAAAAGCCTTTTCCATGTCGAGGAATACTGCAGCGGCGTACTCCCTCTTATTCATGGCCGCGGTGAGTGTGTGCAGTACCCTCGACAACTGGAGCGTCGTACTGTGTTCCGCCCGGAAGCCAAATTGTTCCGGGCGGGGCGTGGGGTGCGGCAGCAGGTGTTGCAGCAGCAGTGCCTCAAACACCTTGGAGGTTGTGGGGAGGAGCGTGATCGGCCGGTAGCTTTCCGGCTTTGAGACGTTCTTCCCGGGCTTGGGCAACATGATCACCTTCCCCTGCTTCCAGCAGCTGGGGAAGGTTCTGGTGCGGAGTATGCCGTTATATAGGCGCGCTATTGCCGCCACCGATTTCGGTGGCAGGTGTCGGAGGGCGGTGTTTGTAATTCCGTCCGCACCGGGTGCCTTTCTGGGCTTGGTGTTCCTTATTGCCCCCAGTACTTGGCCCGGGGAGAAAACTACGGGGTCTTCGTCTGGAGCTACCGGCGTCTTGAAGTACTCTCCAAGGTGTTGCTCCACTGCTGCGACGTGGTCCAGGGCGTCTGTCGGGTTCGGCGTGAACTGACGCTCCAGGTGCTCGGCGAATATTTCGGCCCGGTCGGCCGCCGTGTAGCGTAGCGCCCCGTCGCTGTTGCGTAGCGGTCGCACCGGGGCTGGGGTATTCTTTAGGCGTCGGCACAGCCGGTGTACCGACGCCCGGTCGCCGTCTGCCGAGTCTATAATGTACTCCCAGCTCTCCGATGCGTGCGCGTGTAGCTCGGCCTTAACCTTGTCCGTGACACGGTTGAGCTGGTTCTTGATGGTGGGGCATCTTGTTTGTTGCCACCGCCTGCGCAGACGCCTCTTGTCGGCGATCATGTTGGCGATGTGAGCGGGGAGCTTCTGGTAGCGCCCCTGTGACGCGGTGGATGTGCATGTCGCCGCTTCCAAGGCGCTCTTGATGCAGGCGGTGAGTCCCTCAGCCAGCTCGTTCACGTCCAAGGCGTCGGCGACGGGCCGAGTGGGCGTGGTGGCCTCCATTACCTTCCTGAATTTGTCCCAATCCGTGTGTCGACGTGGCGCCGGATGGGCAACTCTGGTGGTGTGGTCAGTCAGGCGGACGAGCACTGGCTGGTGGTCGGACTTCAGCTCGTCGTCCAGCACCTCCTGCGCGATCTGGCAGGTGAGGCCCTTGTGCACGACGATGTCCAGCACGTCGGGTGAGTGTGCTATGTTGTCTGGGTAGCGGGTCGGCGTCTCCGGTCCGGACACGTCGTACCCTTTGGCCTCCGCGTCGGCGAAGAGTCGTCGGCCCCCCTGGTTGGTGGTTCCGCTGTTCCACGCCGGGTGCTTACAATTAAGGTCGCCGGCGATGATGGTGGGATGTGGTGAGGCTAGCAGCGTGTGTATGTCGCTAGTGTTGAGTGGTTTCTGAGGCTGCTTGTATGCCGCGTACATACACACGTGCCTACCGGCGACATGCAGCTGCACACCCAGCGCTGAGATGCTGCTGAGTGTTGGGGGCGGTAGCTCCTGGTGGACGACCCTTCGCTTCACCAGCACCACCAGGCCTTGGGAGATCCGGTGTCGCTGGCTATTGGTTTCATTGTATTGCCCATCCTTTTGGTAGACGTGATAACCTGGGAACTTGACCGTGTCCCCAGGTCTCAGGAGCGTCGCGCTGATGAGCGCCACGTCGATGTCCTGTTCCTGTAGGAGAGGACGGAGGAGCACGACCTTCTCCCTGAGGCCGCGGGCATTCCAGTGGAGTATTCTCACCGGCTTAGACATGTCTGTTCAACATGATCAGGTCTGTTATGCCGGTGAGAA